>PVQB02000316.1:0-20513 GCA_002980475.2 Fusarium beomiforme | reverse complement strand
CCCGCTTATCATCTACGTTACTTTTTTTTTCGCTTTCTTTCTTTCTACTTAGCCTTCTACTTATCCAGTTCTACTCAACGATGGAGCAAACTCATTTTAATTCTAGGGAGAGCAGCGCTCCTCTATCTTCAACGCCAGCAGGTTCATCCTTTGCTTCCACCCCGCTCAATGGCTCATTAAGACCAACCGGCTCTCCCTCTGAAAATGGATCTGAAGTTGAGCTTCGCATGTTCACGGTAGCCGACATCGAACAGCGGCTCCATTCTCAAACGCTTGATGGGGCTGAACCACCACATCATATCTTCTCAAAGCATAAGAAATGGATGCTTGTTTACCTTGTGTCTTTGGGCGGATCATTCTCTGCTTTATCGTCCAACATCTATTTTCCGGCCATTGATACAATATCCAGAGACCTTAAGGTTGGCACGGCCGACGTTGCTCTCACCATTACCGTCTATATGATCGTTCAAGGTGTCGCGCCTTCACTGTATGGTGCGATCTCAGATACGCATGGGCGTCGAGTCACCTTCTTACTCACCCTTATTGTCTATACTGCTGCGAACATATCTCTAGCTTTCACGTCCAACTTTGCGATGCTCCTTGTTCTACGAGGGCTGCAAGCAGCTGGCTCTGCTGCGACGATAAGCATTAGCACGGGCGTAATTGCTGATATAGCGGAGCCGGGTGAGAGAGGAGGCTTTATGGGAACAAATGCTGGAATTAGGTATGGATTCACAGCAAAGTGGATAGTAATCATGATAACAATTAACACCAAGTGCACAGGATGATAAGTCAGGCCATCGGGCCAGTCATCGGCGGACTGTTAAACAGTGCGTGGGGATTCACAAGCATATTTTGGTTCCTTTTCGCGTTTAGTGTCCTCGTTTTTATAGCGCTATTGTGGTTTCTACCAGAGACACAACGCAAAATAGCCGGTAATGGTAGCATCCCTCTGGCAGGCTTCTACAAGCCCTGGTCCTACTTCTTCCGGCCGCCCGAGGAATGGCGCCATGGCCAGAAACCGCAGATGCCAAAACTAGAGAAGCTTTCTTGGAAGAAGATCATTCAACCCCTGATGTACATTTTCAGAAAAGACATTCTAGTCCTTCTGTCCTGGGGTGCTATTGTCTATACCATCTGGAGTATGGTTACATCCTCAACCACGACAGTGTTGCTGAAGACATTTCCCAATCTTACACAATGGCAAATTGGCCTTTGTTTTCTTCCAAACGGAGTCGGTTGCGTCCTTGGGTCAATATGTACCGGTCGGCTAATGGATCGGGCATTCAAACGTGCCGAGGCTCGGTATAAACAGGAGCATGGGCTGAATAACCTAGACATTAAGGCGCAGCAAGACTTTCCTTTTGAGCGCGCTCGATTGTCATTGATGCCGTACTTTACTGTCATCTTCATCGTCTCAATGGCGTTGTATGGGCCCAGCTACGAGTTCAATGATCTTCGGAGGAACTTCGCGGGCAACCTGGTAGCGTCTTTGGGGCTCCAGTTCCTCATCGCATTTACTGCCACGGCGATATTCAACATCAATTCGACCATTTTAGTTGATATCTTCCCGGAAAACTCAGCTGGTGCTACTGCGACTAATAACTTGTGCCGTTGCCTGCTTGGTGCTGCAGGTGTGAGTGCAATCCAGCCTTTGATTAACGCGATCAAAATTCGAAACGCCTTTCTCGTTCTCACGGCAATTGCAGTCCTTTTCTCGCCACTAGTCTGGGTACAATGGCGGATGGTAGGCAAATGCAAAGGGAAACGCTTACAGACTTAATTTACAGTTTAAGCTTTTATATAAAGTTAATTACTACCTAAATATAAAAACACCCATATTGATAATCTTCTGCATACTAGAGTACCTTCGCACATCCTCATTATCGGATTCAGTGACCACTTTGCTTGTCTCGTTGGGCCCGCATCTCGCCCATCGACCACGATAAGAGATTCGAGGCCAAGGGACTTTACCATAGGCATAGTCAATAAAACTGCTGGCCATAGTCCTGGCCAGCTTCTGTTGGCCTGCAGTCAAATTTTCATCGAAGTTGAGGAAGAGGTATAGTAAGTCTAGTGTATGATAAGCTTGTCTTTTGAACTGACTGTCGTGTGTGCAAGATTGATCAAAGTGGTAACCGAATGTTTCCGGACCTTCTGAGCAATGGGCAGCAACCCAATTGTGGATTTTGAAGCCTGTCATGACTTCGGAGGCTTGTAGGACGCCTTATTTCGAAAGATCAGGAGTGACACAGTACAACGCAGGAAGGGCATCAGTAACCTCCTTGCCTAGAAAGGCAGTAATGTCAGTTTGTATAGAACCATACGTCTCTTTGCGCAAATTGTGGGTGAAAATCGTAGCCTCGTCAGCGGTGTCTTCAATCATGTTTCTCTTGAGCCACGCTGGAGGGAAAGGAATGCGGTTTGGGGATGTGTTCATCATGAGGAAGACACCATCGTCGCATGGATGGCCTGGCGCGTTGAAGTTGCCCTCAATTGGTATCGTTGCAGCGGCAGTGTCGGACTCGGGAACATCACGATGCCAATAAAATATAGATGGTGAGCTTGCATCAATACAGAGGTATCTCAATACGGCACGGGAATGCTTTTCGTGTTGTTCCAACGACCATATTGAGATAGGGTTTAAGTGACCAGACATGGCAATGGCTCGATGAAATAGCGCAGGGTTTCTGGCAACAATTTGATGCAACACACTTATACCACCCTTAGATTCACCGTGATATGTAACATTGTCAGGGTCGCCGTCGAAGGAAACGATATAGAGATTTACCCAGTGACGAGCAACCTGTTGGTCAAGCAGCCCAAATCCATCATCTTCATGGCCGTCGCATTCAAGATCTTGCTTGATTGCATCCGGAGCGAGGAGACCTCCTAAACCGACGTGATAATCGAAGTTAAACGTGACGACTGAAGGACCACGTTCGGCTGAGAAAGTGGTAAGGTAAACGGAGTCGAAGACACCCTTGTTTGCACCACCAAAAAGAAACGAGCTGCCGTAGATGTATACCATCACTGGTAATTTCGCATCAGAGCTCGACGTTGGCGTTGTGATGTTTATAACCGGGCAATTAATTCCATCTTCACTTGGCTCTTCAAAGTGCAGAGCGATGTCATAGAACCAGAAGATCCTCAGCTGTATTGTACTCTAGCGGGTTGAGTGCACTACATCTACGAATAAAGTCAATTATCCTCTCATAAAGAGTAGTAAAAACAAAGTGACATACTCGAGTTTCGTCCCATCGTGAAGTCGTCGGGCCATGAAGTTCTGGGTTTTGGGAGCGTGCCCATCGCTTGTAGAGCTTGAAAAGCTCAGACCTTTCAGGGTACTAAGACCCTGAACTTGGAGCTTGGTAATGCCGATGGGGTTTCTACTGGCAGGCATGTTGAAAGAAGTAATACGGACAAGACCTCAGGAATATTGTTGAAATAACGAAGGAAATGGCCAAGAATGTGTCTTCACGCAATTGAAGCATCTTTTAGGACTCTATAAATAATCTTGCCCCTGGGGACATCTACCGGTACCTCATAGAGGTAATGGGTCTCCAGAGCATTCGAAGGTCCTGGTTCATCCACTAACTCGAATGGGGAAGCTTGAGGAGCGTCCCTAACCCCGCAATCTACCCCTGGTCACTAATCAAGCCAGCTGACACGAAGTGCGACATGCTGATAAGCCTATCAAATCACCATCGTAAGGGGTTGATGCCGAGTCTGTGGCTATCAGCGTCAGTCGGGGGTGCCTGTGTTGCCCAATGCCGGCATTTGAGACCAGTATTGCCTGGAATCAGAGTTTTTCGTCCCAATGGGCAGGGATATCGTATCACTTGGAATAGAAGGATGTAGGCCACCCCATTGATACTAGACTGTCATCGGCCTGGGAAAGCATTCAGCTACCTGCGATGGAATCTCTAGATTCTGTGCCGTGAGAAAGATAATATCATCATCTCGAAATATTCAAGGTTTCTTCGCTGGCTATAACAACTCTGAAAGACAATATGACTTTGCTACTGCAATGGTGGAAAGACGCAAGCTGAGAAACAACAGTATCTGAAGTTTCTATCGGATTCCGAGTTTCTGACAGCAGCGGTTTGTGATCAGTCCGTGCTTCGGCACATTATCGAGCCAGAAGAAGCCCTTGATGGGTTGACTAAACACCCGCTATCAGTGAAGACCATCTGCAGAGCTGACGACGTTCGATAGACCAATCGGATTGTGAATGATTTACTAGACCCGATGAAGCATGTCGATCCGAGGAGAAGACCACTATCATTTCAGGACCATGCGAGAACATAGATAATAACTAGAATAACCATATCGAGGCAATGAAATACACATTAGTCTTTATCGGAAGACTCTATAAGGTTCTGGATTATCCCAAGTTCTGGTACACGTTGAACGGTAATACAACTTTCTGATTCAGCTTGTGACACTACGAGCCCTACCCCGCGCGACGTCTTGACTGATAAGGAGCAGTTCATATAATCAAAAACAGCCGTTTGTGTACAAAATGACTGGAAGCGGTAAGTTGCAGTGATTTAACTTGTGTCATATTTTCTTACGCTTTTAGATTTCGTCCAAGATGCCGTTAAGCTCATCACCGTCAGGCCCGGGCTACCAAGTGCAAACCCAACTGCACCAACATGGCAAACTCCGCCTCATCCGACCGTTGCAAGCGCACAGTCCCTGCACCTACCGCGAGAATCCGACATAATTATCATCGGCTCCGGAATCACAGGCATCGGCGCCGCACACTGCCTTTTGAACCGTTCTAAAGGCACGAATCTCAAGGTGACTATGCTCGAGGCCCGTACGGCTGTAAGCGGAGCAACTGGACGAAATGGTGGACATCTTGTCTCTGACAGCGACTCTTTGTTCCCAGCTCTTGCTAAGAGCATTGGTGTTGAGCGCGCCATAGAGACTGTGCGGTTTAGCGAGGCGAATATTCGTCGTCTCAAAGGGCTTATCGCTCAGTTGAACCCAGAAGAAAGAGAAGCTGTTGAATTTCGGGAACTTATATCCGCAACATCCTTTACCGATCAGAGCTCGTTTGAAGGCGCCGTGGCAGAAGTAAAGCAGCTCCTCAAGGCTGTTCCTGATAGTGAGATCAAATTCAAGGTGATCAACCGAGAAGAAGCAACCAAGGTTTGTCCAACAAATTTTCTCGATTTGATATTTGCTCACTGTAACCGCAGGCTTTTAACTTTACCAAAACTGTCGGTGCAATTGCACAAACTGGAGTTGCAGCATTATGGCCCTATAGACTTCTGACACCAGTTCTGGCTTCTCTAGCAAAAGAGTTCTCCGACCGCTTCACGCTTGAGACGAACACTCCAGTCATCTCAGTGCAGCATCAAGAAACTGCTTCGGAGTTCCCGTACCTAGTACGTACATCAAGAGGATCAATCCGTGCCGAGCACGTTATTCACTGCACAAATGGCTACTCGGGTCACTTGATCTCTGGCCTCGTTGGAAATATCTATCCATTACGTGGCACAATGTCTACACAAATACTTGGTCCAGATTTTCCTCGAGCTGGACACCAGATGTCGTGGTCTCACGTTTCTCTCGGTACATACGATGCTAAGACTGGACATGTCCATCTCGGCCTATACTACGCCCAGCAGAATGAAAAGACAGGAGTGATGTTTCTCGGCGGCGAGTCGCAGAAACTGACCGGTCTTCTCACGAGTGATGACTCAAATGTTGCAGAAGATGCTCGTGGGACTCTGACCTCTGCCGCCCCTAAAATCTGGAAAGATGCAGCTCCGTCAAAGGCATTGAACGTATGGTCTGGAATAATGGGGTTTACCGCCGACGGTATGCCAATTGTGGGAAAACTTCCGTATTCATTGACGGGACGAAGTGGAAAGGCGGAGTGGATAGCTGCGGGGTTCAACGGGCATGGAATGGATAAGTGCTGGCTCACTGGTGAAGCTATTGCAAGGATGGTTCTTGGGGAGAACGATGTGCCAGGATTCCCCAAGGCATACTTGCTTAGTGATGATAGGGTGAAGAGCTGGTCGCCTGAAGGAGCTGCTGAAACTCTCATGGAGCATATCATGGTTGGAAGCCAGGCCCCAACAAGTCATCTGTAGCGTTGCATCTGTGACTTGCATTTACGAATCTCAAATGGCGGAAGTTCTTGTTTTTTCTCAATCCTCCAGTCTCGACCTTGATGCCCTCAACGTTTGAAGACCTGATCAGAGGACATCTAGTAAATGAGCAGAGGCTGCGTATGTTAGAGGGTCGCTACCCCTCTCAACTCTTGTGTACTGGTGCACACTCTTTCATCAGTATTCGGGTCAGCTAGCCACGCGACTCCAATGCAATGCAGTGGCTTGTCTCTGTTATTTAGAGTTGAATCTGGCTAAGAGCTGCCGCACCCGGCGCGTTATACCTCGTGGCTTATCTCTTGAGGCTATTGGATAAGCTTAAAAGAAGTTGGTGACTTAGCTGGACCCATCGGACAAGGCCTCATATCTGTTTCCTTCACCTGTTCCTCTGTTGCGAGTTCCGGTATTTGGTCAAGCAATCTATCCCCCATGATGATCAATTGGTCAGCCGTCAGAGACTCTTCGGTTCCTTGGATGGGGTCATGACTTTCCATTTAGTCTCTTTCCTCCCTCTCCAACATTACTCATCAAGTTTATGGAAATTTAAGTACTTGATAGTAGACATTGGGAAGCCCCGGCAATTATCACATACTGGAACTTCAGCAACCAATGGTGGCCGCGTGCCAATGCCTAGGTGGCCCATTTGCTAAACCAGCGGACCATGCAACGGAATGTCAGCTGGCCTGGTGGTCACCTGCCTCTGGAATGTAGTGGTCATTGTGACTCCAGGAACGAGCACCATCGCAAGTCTCAAGCCACAGCTGGTTTCGTAAATGCACTAAACTATAGGGAAAAGATGTGAGAAAATTATTAAAGACTTGCTGGTGCTAGAGTCTTGTCATTATAGACCATCGGTGACAAAGTGATCAGCTATCAGATAATCTCTATAATTTTCGGCCTCACAACACTGCATACGGCGGCTATTCGATGCACTGTTGAAGATGGCGTGATGATCACTTTACTGATCTTTTAATTCCTTCCTTAAAGGTTGTTTACTAGCATCAACGAGCTAATGCGACGTTTGGTATGGAAAAAGAAATACCGAAAACGATGCGCACCGTTAGTTAAGATAAGACATCTGCAATGACAAGCTTTCATGGTACCCTGGTGTATTTTGACATTGCTTCCAAGCTGTCATTCGAATGGTGTCACTGGAGAATGACATTATGTGAATGGAGAGTTCTGGAGGGACAGACAATGCCATGTTGATCCCTCCCTTCGCCCTCGCTCATCCCTCGCAATTTCTCCATCAGCCCCACGCACCCCAATCCTCCAGCAATGTGAAACAAACCCGAGTTCATTTTTTCGTCTAACGTTATCAAAGTTCAAAGCTAAGTCAATTCTTTCCGCAAAGGGAATCCAACTACAAACTAGCACCCCCAAAGGAAGATAGTCGCCCACAGCGCTGGAATTCGGGGTCCTCTAAAGCAAAGTCCAACTACATCTAGGCCCGCCACTGTTCGTTTTGAGGGCGCATTTTCGGATCTAAGATTCACAGTTAAAAATCAAGCATGCTCAGGAACGGTCAGGTACCGGCGGGGTCGAACGCGCAGATCCCAATCAGCTATAGTGGTGCGCCATTTCGTTTGCCCTGCTTCAGGTTGAGCTTGGGCTGAAAAGAGGTTCGAGTGACGGGCTTAATGTTAAGTATGTAGAGCATTTTTTGAAACAGGTATATAAGACGCGCCGTTGATCCCTTAAAATTCTTTTCCACAAATCCCATTCATCAAATTCTGGCTATTTTCCTTTACCATGGTGAATCTCAGGAAAATCGCTCTTACCGTAGCAGTCCTTTTTGGATGTGGACTTGCTGTCCCTGCACCAGCTGCACCCGCTGCTGAGGCTGGTGCTATCATTCCTGGTAGTTA
The DNA here is from genome assembly GCA_002980475.2 of Fusarium beomiforme. Taxonomy (NCBI): domain Eukaryota; kingdom Fungi; phylum Ascomycota; class Sordariomycetes; order Hypocreales; family Nectriaceae; genus Fusarium; species Fusarium beomiforme. The sequence goes on along the minus strand of PVQB02000316.1, from coordinate 12,514 downwards.
TATCATCACCTTAAAGCCTGAGGTTGATGCTGCCATGGCCAAGACCCATTTGAAATGGGTTGAGGGCGTCCATAAGAGAAGTTTGACCAAGCGTGAGACTGAAGTTGGTGTTGAGAAGACATACGACCGTAAGTCTGGTTTCCAAGGATATGCTGGAACATTCGACACGGCGACTATCAAGGAGATCAAGAAAAGCCCAGATGTAAGACAATCCTCTCAGCTTTACATGTATGAGACGTTATTCTGACACTCATCTAGGTTCTTGCTGTTGAGCCTAACCGTGTATGGAAACTTAACCGCGTTAAGAGCAAGCGAAGCCTCGAGAAGAGAGATGAAATCACACAGAAGAAGTCCACATGGGGTCTCGGCACGATATCCCACCGAAAGAAGGGCTACAAGGAGTACATCTACGACGATTACGCTGGTACTGATATGTATGCTTATGTCATTGATGGCGGTGTTAGAGTGACGCACAATGAGTTCGGAGGACGCGCAAAGGCTGTTTGGACCAACTGGAAAGGTAATAACAGGGATGATGATGGCCACGGAACCCATGTTGCCGGGACTATTGCTGGTAAGACTTATGGCGTTGCCAAGAAGGCCAAGGTTCTTGCTCTCAAGGTCTTTGACGGTGATGAGTCTGATACATCAATTGTCCTTGATGCGTTTAACTGGGCGGTTAACGATGTCATCAAGAATGATCGCACATGGAGAGCCGTTATAAACATGTCTCTCAGCGGAGAGAAATCCATCGCCTTTAACAAGGCCATTGATACTGCATCTAAGAAGGGTGTCGTCACAGTTGTCGCTTCTGGTAATGATGCCATAGACTCGGCCAAAGAGTCGCCAGCGTCTGCAGCGAGCGCGATTACTGTTGGAGCCATTGACTCCAACTGGGCTGTCGCTGACTTTTCCAACTGGGGAAAGACAGTTGATATCATGGCCCCGGGAGTTGGCGTCACTTCAGCTGGTCACAAGTCCAATACATATACATTCACTGAGGACGGCACTTCGATGGCTGCTCCTCATGTTGCTGGATTGGTCCTGTATGCAATGAGCGTGGAAGAGGTGGAGGGAGTTGCCGATATCACGGCGTGGCTTAAGCAATTGGCGACCCCGAAGAAGATTTCCGGGAACCTTCGTGGAGCTCCTAATCTCATTGCCAATAACGGCAATTGGGTGCAGAAGTAGAGACTTGAGACCTTAAAGTCTGGATGACAAAAATGAACTAGTTGAAGATGCTACTAACTTACTCTTGTATTCTGCTAAACTTATCTAATTATTCTTGTGACTTACGATCAGACCTTGACATTTCCCTCGCCCTCTAGGTTGTCAATTAATTCAATTCCGTCAGACCGTCTCTCTTATCATTGCTTATCACGGGCCATTCGGCTGCTGGTTTTTCAGGTCGCGGGTATCCGAAAGCCCGGCAGTTCATGAATTGACTGATAGACAGCCTTGCCATGTCAACTCAATTACGTGTCTTGTCGAGACCAGTCCCGAGAATACCGATGTTGTTGATAATGCATCCATGTACTTAGTAAGCGCTGTGCCTTACGCCTCATCATCCCACAAAAGTCGGCTTTTATCGCACTCCGCGGGGGCCTCCCAGCCAACAATCATTGATGGATGGGACATAATTCAGATCGGCCGGATCTAACGGGAAATGGATACCTACTGCGATACATAGCCTGCAAATTCCGCCCTCGCGGATAAAACGGGTGCGTCTTCGGGGCTTCCGACAATCGTATTGCTGCCCTGTCATCCAGCATAGCCTCTCTCATGTCTCAGGCGGAAAATACGAGAGTCTTGACATTCACATCATCAATTCACTATTGGCTCGGCTGGCTGTGATTTTTCGCGTATTTGATGCAAGAGGCTGCTCGCTGAACGCACCCTGGCTACAAAAATTGATAGCTCGCGTGGGAACAAGTACTACCAAGCCACTAAATTGACGATCCAGCGTCCGAGCACCTGGAATGTTGCCCATAACTTCCTCCAATAGGTTTAATCGACACCGCCACGCCGCAGCACTTTGCCCTTTGCGTCTAGTGCGTCAACATTGGCGTCACAACCGAAGGTACCGCGCTATGGGGGAAATAGTCAGCCAGTGTCGTAATCTACATCAGGTGAAATCATAAAATCCCCTCTTTCGCCTTCACTTTTTGTAATTCTAAGTATTGTCTTAGAGTATCCCTGGCGATTAACTGTGCTATCATGGCTAGTGGACCTCCGGAAACACCTGGAATTACTTTGCCGCCTGCTCCAACGCCGGCATGGGAGGTTTTGGAGAACCTTCAGCATGGCCAAGAGGTTCGACAGGCCCACCCAATAGTTTATTTCTTTACTAACTTACTGCCTAGAATGGACATGAACAAGAAGACGACCTTCAAACTGATGAGGGCTTTGATGGCCATACTGACTCTGACCTTGACTCTGCCTTAGGATCGAACTTGGCAGATTCCACGTATTCCCTTAGTTCAAGCATTTACGAGTACCGGACTTTGCATGGTAGGACCTACCACTCTGATAGAGGCACGGCACAATACTGGTATGTTACAAGGATTTTTGATTGAATCTCTCTAATCGGCTTTAGGGCATCGAATGACGATCAGGCAAGCCAGTCATTGGACCTTGCGTAAGTCGACGACTGATCGGGGATATGATCGCCATTCTGAAAGACATAGACATCATTTCACCTTACTATTACTTGAGGATAAGCTCCATCTGGCGCCTCTGAAACCAGATATCCAGGCATGCTCCACTAGTCATGACGTATAGTCCCTCGTTGGCTGACGACTTCGATAGAGTGTGCTCGATATTGGCACTGGAACAGGTAAGATACTTTCGAGCTGATGTTTCTATCTGATTCTAACAGCATCGCAGCTATCTGGGCTATGTGAGTCGTAATGAGATGTGAGGTGGGATAATACTGACGACAAGGAGTGACTTTGCCGAGGAACACCCTCATGTTGAGGTCGTGGGTACTGAGATCAGCCCTGTTCAACCCAGCTGGATTCCCCCAAATCTCAGACTGTAAGCCCTTCTACTTCACCATGCCTTTGCCAAGATTGACTGGTTAAAGTGAAATCGAAGACTGCAACGACTCTTGGACCTTTCGTCCCCATTCTTTCGACTTCGTCCACATGCGATTCATGCTAGGAAGTATCACAGATTGGACTGCCACTTTCCGCGAGGCTTTCACAGCCTGCAAGCCCGGCGGTTGGGTCGAGAGCTACGAAGTCTCTTCGACCATGGAGAGTGATGATAATTCCATCCCAGAAGGAAGCGCTATGCAACGCTGGGGCGAGGTATTCGAAGAAGGCGGTCAGCGAGCGGGCAGAAGCTTTGCTATAATCCGAGAAGATGTGCAAAGAAAGTCTATGGAAGAGGCGGGCTTTGTCAACATTGAAGTGGTGGATCTCAAGGTAGCGTGTTTCCTCAAGGCAATACATTCAAGATAGCTGACATCCAGGCTTTAGGCACCATTTGGAGGTTGGCACGCAGAAGAAAGGCTCAGACAGGTTGGGCACTACATGCAGGCAGCTTTAGAGAGAGACTACGAGGGGTATCTTCTTTTCCTGGCGTGCGAACTCCTGGGATGGACTGAAGAACAAGTCAGAGAGCTCTGTACCCAACTTCGACACGAGGTTCGATCTGGTCAACATCATCCTTATTTCCGGCAAAGGATTGTATACGGCCAGAAACCTGAAGTCTAAATACACAACACGGGAGGGCCTTGTCGCGTTAGTAGATCATATAGTTAGACGTCCTAAAGTATCCTTAACTTATATCTGTATTTTATATGATTCGGAATTTGAACCTTAAATCTCTGTAATAGTATAGATCGGCATCGAAATCTTTTATACCTCTAACCACAACATCACTTGCCTCAAAGCATATATATGCCCACATGAACTCAGTCATTCAGAATGCCACTTTGTTATGATTCAGGTTGTATTTTATGATGATTCTGGTAATGATCCGCTTGAGTTCCCCAAGTCATATGCATCTGGGTGGGGCGAATCATATCATGGAGGTGACTGAAGCGAACCAACAACAAACATGACTAGGGGTTGTAGGTATTTGAAGCCTGGTACGTCTCAATTGCGGGATTTATCGAAGTCTGTTCCTCAACAGAACCGGTCTCACTTCTGAGAACACTCAATTATGGCGACAGACGAAATTCCTCCTGTGGCAGGGGATGAGGTCACCGAGACAAGTCAACCTTTGCATCCTGTCATTCACTGGGAGCAGATGAATGAAGTATATCCACCCCCCGTTGGTCATACTAAGAGGATAGCTTACGGGGCGTAGGAAGCGGAGGCTCAGAATTCTGATGCAGATTCGGTTATCTCCAACCCTGCCGAGTCGACAGCCTCAATAACCTCGAGTATTCTATCATATCGAACGATCCAAGGAAGAACCTTTCATTCGGAAAGAGGAAGCGCGCAATATTGGTAATAATGGGTCTCTATAGCCCGGTAGAAATATCGCTAATGCTATCCCACCAGGGCTTCCAACGATGAGCAGCAGAATGAGTCAATGGATATAGTGTGATTGTTCCCATTGTCGATCGATCTAGCATTTCGTCTACTGAACATTCCCAGGCACCATTTCCTCTGCCTTATGCTGGATGATAAGCTATTTTTGTCGCCTTTGGAGGATAATATACAGGTTCGTAACAGGCCTTCCATTGGCAATGCACGGAGAAGGAGCTGGAACTTACATTCAATAGTCAGCGCTGGATATCGGAACAGGGACAGGTAAAGTACTCGGCTCTGGCGGATGGCTTCAAGACTTGACTAATGTCGACTAGGAATATGGGCCATGTGCGTATGAGTTCTTATGACTACGATGACGATAATCTGACATTTGGGTGCGACAGTGATTTTGCTGATCAATTTCCGGGTGTAAAGGTGGTTGGTACTGATATCTCACCCATTCAGCCGTCCTGGGTCCCGCCAAACCTCGAATGGTAAGTAAGATCGGCCAGTAAACAAAACTGCCCACGGACTGATCTGTTCCCAAGCCACATTGATGACTGTACCCAGCCATGGACCTTCGCCCAGGATTCCATGGATTTTATTCATATGCGTTATTTGTTCGGCAGCATTAAAGACTGGTCGGCGTTGTTCAAAGAAGCCTTCCGGGCTTGTAGACCCGGCGGCTGGGTTGAAAGTCATGAGGCCTCCGCAATGATGGAAAGTGATGACGGAACTGTCACGAACACCAGCGCTATGCACGAGTGGGGAAGGTTCTTCATTGAAGGGGGTAAGAAGATGGGGCAGCCGTTTACTATTGTTGAGGATGACGTTCAGCAAAAGTGCATGCGCGAAGCCGGCTTCGAAGATATTCATATCGCAAACTACAAAGTGAGCCACCGGTTCTGCATAGATGGCAATATACTAACTGATGATTTACAGATTCCCATTGGTGGTTGGCCGAAGGATAAGAAACTCAGAGAAATTGGCCAGTATGTTCTGGCTGCTCTGGAGCAGGACTTCGAAGGATACGTCCTGTACATGGCAAGCCAGCTCCTGGGTTGGTCTATGCCGGAAGTCAAGGTTTACTGCGCCCAGCTGCGGCGAGAGCTGAGGTCGACTGCGAACCATCCTTTCTTTCGATACAGGGCAGTCTATGGTCGAAAGCCGGATAGTTCCTGAGTGGGATATGGATGCCACGAGGTATTAGATCTAGCATCTGCTGTAAATTCTTCTAGAGGCTCATCTAGTCGCTAAATCGGTCAAGGCGGAAATAATCAAGCGCTGGATCTACCTCGCCTCCAGTGATCTGTTTGCTAAGCAATTCCCCGACAATAGCAGCATTCGTGACCCCAGAGTGCATGACCGCGATACTCACGCCCTCAACGCCAGTAGGCCCAATGATTGGCAGCCCGTCCTTAGGAGTCGGTTTATATCCAACTGTATAAGAGTCGAACTCGATTTTCCTGCCACCTAGTGTCTCCCGCAACTTCGAAAAGACTTCGCGAGCAGTTTGTTCTGGATCGTCACCAGGGTCATCGCCTGGGTTCTCGCAGCCCGCCTTGATAATCCCATCTGATGTCTGACGCATGTAAAGATACTTTGAGTTGACTACATGGCTAATCAACCTTTCTTCAGTGGGTTTCGAGCTCACGACCAACGCGGGAACCGAAGTGATAGGAACTGTGATTCCTTCAGTTGCCAAAAGAGGGACGCTGCCCAAACCTGCAGCCACGACAACGTGATCGCCATGAATCTCTTCCCCAGAAGCCAGCTTGACACCAGAAACAACGCCATCGTTTCTGCAAAATCCGTTTGCTGTCCCTTTGATCACCTTTGTGTTGCGCTTGGCTTCTGCATCTGCAACCAGCATCTGGGCAACGATATGGGCTTCCATGGCGCCCTCTTGAGGATAGTGAAGTCCCCAGTCCGGCAGGGCAGAGGACTCCAAAAAGGGCTCTTGATTCGATATGTCAGTGTGTTTCAGGTTGACAACATCATAGCCCCAAGCAGTAAGATTGCCCTCCTTCTTGGCCATGACCTCGGTGGGCTTGTGCCAATTGATGGAACCATTCCAGACGATCGGGAGGTCTGGAAGCTGGCGGTGAATCTGTCTCCATTTCTTTAGAGATCGAAGGCGGAAGTCGTAGTAGAACTTTTGGCTGACAGAACTAGCGTTGAGCCAGGCAAAAGAGGCCGCTGAAGCGGGCCCACCAACTTCCTCAGCGATGATGGTGACGTTGGTATGATGGGATAAATGCCAGACGATTGAGGCACCAACGATACCACCACCGACGACGATGACGTGAGATTGGGATGTAGTGGCCATGGAGCAGAAATAAAAAAGCCAAAAAGCCTGCTAAGTCTATGAAAATTATTCTTAAGTTTGCCTAAGTATTCTCTCAGTTAGGATCAGATATCATATGGTTTATGATGATGTTTGAAGAAAGAATAAGAAGGAAACAAAATCAGCTTAGCGGGGACCTTGATGGTCGGGTTACAGTAACCCCGCCTTTCAATCATCACACATCCGTCATGGCAAAGCGGTCATAGTGGTGAGAAGGATGATAAAGATTCGGCGAGACAGGTGCGTAGAGCAAAAATGCAAACGAGGACAAAAATTGAAATGAGAGATGATTCTCCCCCGGGAAGGCTCGAACTTCCGATCTCCCGATTGTCTATGAATAACAGTCGGACGCTTTAGCCAACTAAGCCACAGGGGACAAGCTGATTGGATGGTAGATCAACTTCAAATTAGTAACTATATCACTAAACGCATCCTCAGAATAAATTCCTCGATAGTTTTGCCATGCCTAAGCCCGAATTTCCTTAGCTATGCCACCATCCACCTGCTACCATCGTCGGACTACTGGCACTCGGACTCAAGTTTACATCACTCTAGTCGGGGCTGCCGAGATGGATCAAACTGTGATACATAAGTATTCATTCATGGCGTCAAGAGTATTATAAGCATACCTGTATCTTGTTCTCCTGGTCAAGGACTAGTCCGCGTTGACCAAAAGCAATCCACGTATTTCCCAGATTAATCTGAGACGCATACGCTGCTTGAAAATCGTTCTGAGCCTTTCGGATACCAGCGACGCCCTCTTTGCCACGTAGATGGATTTGAAAGATCAAATTGAAGCTAGGACGGTCAGGGTTGCTCCCAAAATATCTATTTGGATCGAATTCCAGCTGTGCTGGGGTATTTGCAACAAGAGAGCGGACCTGGTCCGCCGCAAACTTTTGCAAACTATTAGCGAACCCCGCGATAATTTCTTCCGTATCGCCACTGGTCACGGTAATGTAGTATATCGCGACAAATGAGCTAGACAGTGCACTGGCGTCCTCGGGCTTGTTTTCCGTTTGCGGCAACGAAATAACTCTTTCCTGAACAGTGACAGGTAACGCCGCGCCAAAGTCCGAAAAATTGGCGCCATCTGGGCCGACACGTTCTCTGGCATATTGCGAGCCAAAACTGCTCTTCAGATGCTCTTCGGACTCGAAGTAAAGCTCCACGATGTCGTCAGAAAAAGCCCACCAAGGGTTGGCATTTTTAGCTTGGCCTTCTTGGGGGTTGTAGGCTGCATCCTGGATAAAGGTCTGGAAATACTTACTAAGACGCAGGTTAGATGTGCATCACTGGAAAGGCGCTGACTTACAAAGGAGTAGTTTCTGGAGTAGGACCTTGGCTCAGGTTGCCATGAACTTGGAAATGATAGTCGAAGAACTCTTGTCGGGTAAGACCAGGCTTTCTCCTGATGGCTACAATCTGTTTGATATGAGGCATGGTGGGTTAACAAGCTGTCTACGTGAGATTTATTTCGACTTTATAATTCGAAGAGAAGAAGATGTGAATCGATCATCGGAGGGCAGCTTTTATTAATCTCATCTTAGGCCCGAGTGGGATCGGTATAATTATTATCAAAGTATTGATTGGCCAATGCAGCTTTCCGGCAATGGGGGTTATCCGTGCCTCGTCAGCCCGGTGTTGGGGGTTTTTGGGTGGGGGCAAAACACCGTCATGGCAAACTTGACTAAGCGGAAGATGGCTTCACGGACGTGTTCCTAGGCCCGAAACATCAGAAGATATTTAAACTATTAGGTTGACGAAAGAGGAAAGCTAGCGCAGCTCAATAGTATAGCAGAAGCAATTACTTCTCAAGGTTTATGGCTGAAGTTTGTATGGTGGTGCTAGGTAATCCCTGTAGTTGTAGAATAGTATATAATGCTTGGGGTGCCGAATACTTAAAGTCGCGGGCTTTTATTGTTGTAAGCTCTATCGCTGGTTTACTCTATAGATCGGAATGTCTACCACTGGGCCCACTTTCGGAGCCTTGACACACGGAATGGAAGTACAACCATTATACGAAAGGTCCTTCACAGCCAACTTTTCCAGTATGTCGAACGAATTTCCCTTTCCTAACCTGTACCATAGTTCTGATCCTACAGAGTTATGTCTCCGCTTTCCTTAGCCTAAACACTTCCTTCTTTGTTCAATCCGTATCTGAGATCCACTCGCCCGCGAGTTAGTCCTGTTTCGCCTCCAGAAACATGACAGCGTTTGTGTGTACAACCACAACAAATGCAATGGGTTGCCAGCAACATATTCGGGAAGCTCGAAATAATCTGAAGCTCCCAGATTACGGTTTCAGCTGTACGAGCTGCGAAATCTGGATCTGGTTCTTGCATCCATCTCGGTCTTGAGCTCCCGCTGAGCCTTAGCCAAAGCCTTAAGCTCGCGCTTTTCATCCTTCTCAATTCGAAGACGGAGCTCTTCAAAGCGAACATTTTTATTAAAGAACATGTCATAGTACGCCCATTGGCGGGACTTGTTTTGGTGGACATCTAGTGCCTCGACAGCAATCAGCTCAGGGATTGCATCCAGACGTGGGACCGCATTGGCTTTAACCCAGCCTAAAAGGTAGTCAAGATTATTCCAGTCACGAGTTGGAGAAATGTTGTTTTGCTTGGCTGCCTTCCGATTGATGATGATTCGAAAGGCATTGAGTTTCTTGAAACCTCGATCGACCTTCTCAAGCATCTTGAAGACTGTGCTCTTCTTCCAGGGATCATGGACGTTGAGAAAGTCGAGGAGATACGCCATGAGGAAGCAAGCGTGCTGGGAGTAGAGTTCTAGATACTTTCTGTAGCTGTTATATCGCTGCAGGAAAGGATAGACCGCTTCCTGGCCGTCGCCATGTGCAAGACTGTAGAAGGCGACGAGGGGCAAGACATCAATTACCCAGTCGAGGTTCCCTCCAACACAAGCTACAGATGACCTGACCCGGGAACGGCCATTCAGGTGGCTGGTGCTACACATTGTGAAATTTGTTTTGGAAGCGATTGATATGTAAACGTAGATCAACTAGCGTTGGTACCATGTGAATGGTTTCGTGATGTGCTCAATGCTGACTTGATAAGAATTATAGAATTTGTTTTAAGGAGAGAGTTGAAACTCTAAAATGCGCAGAACTTTATACATCGAAAAGGCTCAGGCAAGTCTGCCTTGCTCGATGAACAATAACTAGAGATGTGTAGTAAAGCTCACTGTACGATTCATTCAGTTGCTCTGTTCGTCGTTGCACGAGTCATGCAACGCCTGGATATTTGTTCACAAGGTCAATGAACACAATTTTACCAGAGACCAGCAAGGACAGAGACATTGTAATGGAATATCGACTCTTTTAGGCTCTGATCATATCGTGATCGCTGTTGAGCTTCTTTGTCTTTGTGATTATCGGTATCCCAACTGTCGAACACATCGAACGAAGGCCGACACATGTATGAAACCCAAGGGGCTTCTTCTGTCTCGGTATATGTGCTCCTACCGCCAGGTTTTCGTTCTATTTAATTTAGTTGATACCATATATTGAACGTCCTTCAAAACGCTGAACAATTGGAGTGCCCCAAGAGCCTTGTGCAATTTACGGGAATCTGAAAGGAAAAGTGTAATAAGGATACTCCGGAAGCCTCACAGATGGTGTCGGAACCAGATTCGCCCTCATACTCTTTTTCATAATCTAAGCCTTAGTCATCATCATCATCTTCTTCTTCTTCTTCTTCTTCTTCACTGACGTAAGTCTCTGTCTGGGCGCTTGGGGTGCGTTTCTTAATGATGATACAACTATTCGAACTGATACTGCGTTTGGGGCTCTGGCTAGTCATTCGTATCTCAATCTCAATCATTTCAAGTGTATTAAGAACCAGCTTGAAATAACGAGCGGAGTAGAAGAAAGCCGGCTCGGTTCCTTCTTTCTCGAAAAGTCTCGAAGGTTCGACGCAAGCGTCTGGTGCTGGTTGACATCGGCCGTGTGCATCTAGACGAGCGGACCGTTAGCGCGTAAGACAAATGGGCGAACATTTGACCTACCATCGGTCGCATATCTTAGCAAGGCAAAAGGTGCTGGTTTTTGTTTGTTGGTATGCCGCTTTCTAAAAGTTCACACTGGAAGCATCCTTCATCTTGTTGTTCTTCCAGAATAGGTCGCGGATGACAACTGTGGAAACGCCGCATGTCGACGGTTTAGGAGCAACCATTTTAACCGATCAAGTAGGCAGTTTTGAAACCGATACTAGTGCTTCTCCATCAAAGCTCGTGACCATAACTATGCTTCTGGTAGAAACGAATATCATGGTTGTTGTCGCTAGGCTTGTTGTGACAGATAATCTTGAGTTAGCGGGGCTTATGCCAAGGAATTGATGTTAACAGCGATCGCTGCCACGGCCCTTCCCTTGCTGCCCTTGATTTATTATCGTTTTTTGTTGAGGAGCCCTGCAAATATGACGCCAAACAAGGCATGCCAGTAAGTGAGCATTCTGACCGCCATTGCCCATGAATCGGGTCGTAGTCAAAGTTGCGAAACGCCGATAAATCTCGTCAGGATGGCGCGCGTACGTCTTCACCTGAGACTGAATGCCACACAGGCTGGCATGTCTCTTCTAGCTTCTGCAAGCCGATGGTAACAAATCCAGTTTCCATCTGCTGTCCTTACTTCTCGATATCACTAATCCTTGTAATTTGAACACCCACGGGTATTTTGGCTCGCTATTCTTGCATTCCCTCACCGACATTGCAGCTCCTCTTGGCTTCAATTCAAGTCGTTCTCCCCTTCAAAAGCTGGTCCCGTTCTTACTCCCGATCTAGCAAATAAAATTCGTGCTCTCATGTATGTCCTAAACAGTTTCTCGAAAGGACCCGTGGTTAGTAAAGTCTATGGAAGAAATACCTAAGAGACGTGAAGACAAAGACTCCGTCCCATTTCAGGGCGAAACTGGTTGGAGCCATCCTTATCACAACACCAATCTCAACAATAATTCCTTATCCTAAGAATCTCCTTCAAATATGCACCAGAGAAGATACTAATAATACTAAAATTATCAAAAAAGCCATTACTTACGCGACCCTCTCACTGGTGACAGAATATCCTTTGCCCACGATACTTCAGACAAGAAACCGATGTGGTCGGTGGAGCCTATCACTGAGCTTCTTCTTTTGGCAACAGAAATCCGGAGCCGTAAGTATCTTGCTTACATGTTGAACTTTCTCACCCACCCGAAAACGAAAACTGGAATTTTACTCTAAAGAATAGCTTATTCAAGGAGATGATAACTGTTATTGGCTTGCATAGGATCAAAGCTGATATCGAAAATTGTCCAGGACAGAAGATGTGGATTATGGAATCTTCTGAGCTGTGAGATTATAATTACAAAGACAAGCTTGGATATCCAACAAATAATAAGCGACCGTGGTGTAGTGGTTAGCATTAACGCCTTCCAAGCGTTAGAGAGGGGTTCGATTCCCCTCGGTCGCAACAGAAATGCACAAGTAAAGTGTATTCACGGTTTTTTGTTATACATATTTTTTCTTTTTACCTGCTATATATATAAGGTTAAAATTAAGTTCTAAATAAAAACTATCTCATGGTATAATAATTAAATGCTTAAATACATTAAAGAATAAAACTTATAGAATTACTATTTCATATTATAGCTAAGAATCTCTCTAATAACGTACATGATAAGCAGAA
>PVQB02000315.1:0-16147 GCA_002980475.2 Fusarium beomiforme | reverse complement strand
ATTTAAATTTAATTGAGTTAAGGAAATGTATGACTTAGCATCGCCGTGCTATGTCCTGTTAATGGTATTATCATGTCATAAGCAAGACGGTAATAGAAAACCGCGTCATTAGTTGCAACAGGTAAAAAGGAAAGTAAAACAAAAAAGGCGTCTTGGAGAATGCTATCAGCATACGGTTATTAGTCTCGTAAGCTAGCCTTGCTACTTTGAAGTACAAGAGCAACGCCAGTTGAAGGGGGCCATCTCTCCTCCTGTTTCAAATTGTAGACTGCCACCGTTTACTGCCTGAGGACCCCGTCACAGCCGCATTATAAACTGCAAGTATGTTCTCACCCAGGAGTCCATCATTAATTAGGTGAATTAATCTGTGCATGGACTGCTTGCTTGTTCTCCAGCCTAATATACCCACGACAGTGCGCCGAGGGTGGATTATGGGACCTTAAGTGTTACCAGCACCGCCGATTGGTTCATTATGCAGCGTCTGAAAGCGGACAACCTTCCACAGTTAGGGACGAACCCTTTTCAGTAAGGATCTAAGGTGTCGGAGATTAGCGAAGACATGTTTAATGGATTTAGGACCGTGTCAAACGGCCGCCATGCCGCCTGATTCAATGGCCGCTGCCCAGCCAATTCTAATATTTCCCCTCATTAGACGTCGATCGAGGCTACCTAGCAAGATGACACCTCAAGGGCTTTAAGTGGATGGGATTGCTCGGGACCTATTGTGGGAAATGCGATGGTAGTGGTTGTTGCTAGCACTAAAAATCAGAAAGAATGAACATGCTAGCATTGTTGTCTCAGAATCCCCAATTCATCGGATAAACAAGTTTCTGAACGGACCAAGGAGCAGCATAGGCTCTCTTCCAGTATGCCATGCCCTCCTTACTAGCAGTTGCCTTATTGTTCGGTACATTCTCATTCATGTGGTTTGCATATTCGCTGGATGGAGTCGAGGGGTGAGGCAGCAAGTTGTTCATAGGCATCCCAGCACCTGCGGTCTAGTGTCATATTTGGGGTTAGCGTGGGAACGACACAATTGCGTCTAGGAAGACTGCACCAAACAGAAATCGCACCGGGCACCAAATATCAGGACACTATTGCGGCACTTGGCAGAGCCCTGTTCGTGGTCAATACTCTAGACTTTGAGCCAGGAATGGAAGCTTACATAGTAACTCGCACAGGGGCTGGTCATCTTAGGGAAAATACCATCTATCAAAGATAGCTTAGTTGTATATTGATTCTCTAACGGAACGAAAAAGAAACGTGCAAAATGGATCAAAAAGAATGAGATCAAGGATCCGCAGGGCCAGGGTATAGAATCTTCCAAGTAAAGTCTTCAACGCAACACAGCCGGAAGGGTTAAAATACTATCTATAAGTTAATCAACGACCCAACAGCTGTAGTGGATATCATTCTGATGGCAAAATCCGCCAGCTCGTGCCGTTGTGGGTGCGATTGGTTTGGCTGTATTAGTTCGGCAATTCTTGAGTTCAATTGGCGGGTGGCTATTTACGCTAAACGTGGATGTTCGTTCAAGAACTGCCAAATGATTTTGCCTTATGGAGCCGGCTGCACTGTAATATTGTGTCTACAGGGGGGTAGGAAGCTTGTTCTGATGAACCAAGCCAAGATGCTGAACCAATCTCAAACGTCCAGCTATTTTCTGTGGTAGGCGCTGGTTTCATAAAGCTCGCCATTGCCATGTCATGTCGTTGCAAAGCCGTATGCGTGACACCTTGTTGACTAAATCGTGCATGTGGAGAGCTCCCTCCGTCCTGGCTCATGTTTGGTTAGCAACAGGTAGGAGGCTTGAGAGGGTTACATGCTAAATCTATGCAAACTGCGCAGCCGACGCCGTTTAACGCCTATTATGCAAGCCCCAATGCCATCACCTAGGTCTATAGCGTCGCGATTCGGTTGCTCCCGGATCTATAGAGGCATATCTATAATTGTTAGAGGAATAATCTGAAAGTCTGGGCTTAATTCTATTATGTCTGTGTGTGTTCACGCTGAACAACCATGGTGCGTGCATATAAAATGAAGTACGGACCGCGACGGTCTTGCCGCAAAATAACCTTCCCGCAGGTGAATTAACCTTTATCAGTAGGAAAGCCCCAAGCACCATTAGGGATGCGGCTAAGGGGCCCCGGAGTTACATTTTAAAGAGTTCGAGTTAGTCACAAACGTCATGCCCACGACATCGCGCAGCTCTTCCCGAACTCTGATAAAGCCATCTTGGAAGTTCTCGAAATAAAGGCGCTTCTCGGGCAGGAACTGCCAGGACTAGAGGTCGTTATAAGAGATTCGTAATTTGATATGTGAGCAGCTCAAGGATAATCCCGACTTCCTCCCTAGGTAGTTCGCTATTTACATCGTAAGCTGTTAAACAATAGCTGCTTGTAACGGTATGATGCACGCTCACTGATGTCAGAAAATAGATATCGTCGGGACTAACGATTATGCCATGTTTCAAGATATTATCGAGGGGCTCGCGCTTCTTTAACGCCTGCGTGAGCGGCTTATTGTGACCAACCGATGCGCCACCTATGCAGTACTGCTCATAAATCCAATCCAACCAAACAAAGTCTCAAACAAATCAAAACAAATGTACTAATAACTCGCTTCAAATCAAACAAAATATCAAATCCCGGATTTGACATACAATTTGAAATATCTGCGATAAAGCAATACTGTGGAAATCGAAGACGTTATCAAAAAGGTCTAAGTTACATGTGACTGAGAAGAGTATCGGACCATCTTAGTTATACGGTGTCAACAATTTGACAAACACCATAGGTGAGCTGCTCACGGGTGGTGGGTGTGCTTACCCGGAGGTTTTCACTGGGCTGACTGGGTTATTGCAACCTCCTCTTGTAAGCCATCAGACATGCCATTTAAGTTGCATTGATTTCAACCTTCCAAGTTCTTTATGAGTGACCTGAGCCACCAAGTCTGACATGAAATAGGCACGTTTAAATACTCCGTAGTACCTATCACCTATAGTGCCTAGTGTCCATAATGCCTCGATTAGGCTAGCAGCAGAAACATCGTTTACAAAGCGAGCAACCGCGCAGCTCGGGCCGGCGAGGATGTTAGAGACAGAGTTGTCTCGCTCTGTTCGGCGGCCTCATGGGGCCAGTCTGAGAGTTTTCAAACAGAGTTTTTATAATAGGAACAAAGGTTATCTTTGAGGCTGAATATTCGTAAGTGACTGAAGACGCATGACGATGATAGAATTTCCAAAGTCACTAAAGTCCATACGGATTGCAATCAGTCCATACAGGGGACGCGTTAGCTTCGTTAGAACCACTTAAACTCAAACGAATTCGCGTAGAGGAAATGATATAACAAGGAAGCCAGCCAACCGGGAAGCCAGAGTCCCACTTTGACGCGTTAAATTTAATCAGGGTGTCATATTGAGAGTCCTTTTTCTGGTGAAAGTGGATTGTCAGGAACCACAGCGATTGTGAGCCAATGATTATACGTACAAATCACTTTCAGCGAAAGTGGGAGAAGTGAAAGACGTACACACTCTCTCAAATGGGGAAAAGAATATCAGCATCTCCCAACAACTCGCGCTTCACATTCTCATCCGTCAAAACATCATAAAAGTATATCTGTCTTGAACTAAAACAATCTGCGAGGACAATCACATTGACTTTGATTCAATTCAACTCTTCCACTCTTTATTTCTCGATGGTTGCGAGCAGGTATATTTTCTTCTGAGTGTGCCACATTGCAAGGCTTGAGGGCAAACTTGTCGTCAACGTTCAGCTCGAAAGGTCGGATCCTACAATTCAGTCATTGACAGACAGCTTGGAGGCAATTAAGTCAGCACGCAGTGCATAAGGGACAGCTACTAATGAATAGTTACCACTGGAAAAGTCTTCAGCCCTGCGGGCTGACTCACTGATTCGTACACGGCTTATCGTCCTTTCGTTCTACCACGACTTCTTCATCTCCGGCCGGCCCTTCCATTCTAAACGTACTGTGCCTTCCCATGTCATATTCGCTTGTCCAGCAATCACGTTCCTGAATGGTCTTCATAAGTGGCCTTCAACGTGAGGCCATTGAGAATCATGGCTTGACCATTGAGGACTGATGCTTCTGTACATGTTCGACTATTTTTCGTTTTGTCTTCCTCTATTCTTTTATTCTCTTTCTTTCTCTATTTTTCTTCTTTTTTTTTTTTCTTAAAAAAAACCATTTCTTTCGGGACTGGAATTCACCCCCTCATGAGCAAAGGGTTCACATTTGCGTCGCTTGTCGCTGGCTGGCCGCTCGAACGAAGAGATGGATTCCTAAAGCTCTGGTTACCGGCCATCGACTTATAGACGCATTCGGAAAACAAAGGAACCCTACAGAATCAGACAATAGCAAGTTTTCGTAGTAGTCAACGCACACATAAGCATGATTCTTCGTCGGTCAGCAAGAATGTTGTGAAGTGTGATGTTAGATTTGTAACTCACAGCACTTCGTGTCTTGTTTTCTTTTCCAGCTCGAAACGCCAACATCAGCGAGAAATATAGGTCTTGAAATATGGAAATGCCCCACATTTTGCGAGTCGAAGGTGGCCGCAGCTTCTAAGCTTGTAATTGAGTACCTGACAATGGCTCGGTTTATAAATGGAGGTGCTAACTAGGCATTCCAGGAGGAGCCGCAGTTCTGTATCCGAATAAGCGAAGAGAGCAAAAGGCAACATGCGTCAGAATGATGACAGATTGCGGATTCGCCTAGAGCGGGGTCTGTCATGGCGGAGACGGCAGCGAGCTTGGGCAGTTTTATATTTCAGTCTCTAAAATCACCAGGCCATTACCATATTTTCTTGGCATATGCTTTCCTCCCATCTGCTTTAAATTACCAAGTTATTCACTCATGTTTGTCAATATTGTCCCAGGACACCACTTGCATCGAATGACGTGCCTCACCGTCATAGACGATTGAACCTGTATCATCGGCAAGCCAGAATACGACATCGACTGTACAAAGAGATGAACTTAGATCAGGCCCTTCATCGAGACGAGGCGGATCTCCCTCCGAACCTAATACCGCTCCGTGCAAGACCAGCCGTCGCCTAGAGTCTATCTCAGTGAACCTATGAAACCACAGGTGCATGTACCTCTGCCTTGCTCATCCGCTTCGCCGGAGTATTGCTCAAAAACCACATGCTGTTTGGGGCCTTGGAATATGCCGCCTAGCGGGCAGTATCGTCTTTGTATAGTGACGCGTCATTATTTCCAGTGGGACAGTGCCAATGTGTACCCTAAAATGCGCTCGAAGAGGCCATGGTAGTACGCCATCAGAATCTCTAGATTGGCACAATTCTCCGGTCCACACGGTATAGAAACTCAAGCTCCAGCAACTTCATTTCTGCGACCTGTGCCCCTAACTATGGAGCAAAGTCTTGCTCCAGAATGAGTCTGAATGATTTCGATGAATACTAAGGCTGTTCAGGTACGGTATGAGCAGGCTATCATTGTGGGGAATGGAAGCTGTGCTGTAGCTGACGTATTCCTCACCACTCCACACCTTGAATTGTTTTTGCAAGATGCTTAGGGCTTTTTTTTGGCATGTTGTTGGTATTGTGGCATTTCCATAAGGTCATTCATGGCCTGGCTGATGATCTCAGGAATATGGGAACTCATTATCGCGCCTCTTCCCAAGTTCTTGGTTGAGATGGAATCAATTTCGAGATGTACAGTGGCTGTTATCAGGATGAAATGAGGGAAAAACGACGATGACCTGCGCAAGGAGTAGAGCTCGATCTGGTACCATCTCGCGCAGCTGCCGGATTTATAAGCATCGCCCTCGGGGTTACGGATCCGGCGAAGCGTGCCTGTCCGGCGTGCCTCCAGTTCGAACTTTTCTTCTTCAATCTTACAATATCCTTCTGCGCCGATTTGGCGATAATTGCATAATTTAAAGAAGACTCTGCATCTTCTAAGATAGCTCTCGTTGGACTGCTGAGAATTTGAGGCTTACCCGTGTCTCGTATCGAATTGAACTGGTACTTTTTTTTTTTTGGCTTTCCTTGGAGTAACAGGATGAAGGAAGTTGTGAAATCAAGGCTCGGTTTGCTCGTGAGCTGCTCGTCGTAGAGGTTCCAAAACAACTTCCCGGTCAATTGGCCAAAGATCTAACTTTTCCCAGCCAACATATATATAACAAGCTCTAAAGGCAGCTTTTTATAAACGATTCCGCATACCCAGGAACTGAAATCTCGATAACTGAAGTCCGCAGCCTCCAATAAAGTCATATAAAGCACTTCGTTGTGCGCGCTTGAGATTCTGATAGACCCCAACAACAAGAGGCTGAAGGAGATGACTTGTATGACTAGGGATTGATAAGGGATAATATCGAACATTACAAATACCAAATGACTTCGGGATCCTTATGAGCTGAGAAACCATCCATAAGAAGCATTCTCCTTATTGGGAGATTTTTTCGGATTTTTTGGAGGCCCAGAAGGCGATCTCGCAACCAAGTTTCCCTTGTGATCTCGGGACCGTCCCAAACCACTGCTCAATCGTACAGTTATCGAAATCGCTGCTTTTTGCGAAGGTGTATATATTGAAGTGTTGTAGCCACTGGAGAGCTCTCTGACTGTTATTAAATCCTGTTTCCGTCTGTGTAAGGGTAATATCTTCATCTGTATCGGCAAAAGCATATTATTCAAGCAAAGATTTCATCGCAAAGATAAGAAAAGAAGGAATTGCTTGTCTTATGGCGTTGATCGCATCCACAGCGGCCATTGACTCCTTATTCCCCGGGTGAAAAAGCGACAGGCCTGGTGTTGTTTTTCTTGCGAGTTGAAAATAGCTTCAGGCTGCTGTCAATCCAGCCAATTTGTATAGGGGATTCATCAAAACTTCGTAAATTTTGAGGACGAATTTCCACTCTTATGACTGTGCCTTCATAACCCCCAAACCAACCTTCCATGCGAGGAATATCGGTCTCTGCGCTTGCTCGTTGGATTTCCTTGACTTTGGGATAATTACATAGTAATTCCCGGTGCCCCTTCTTAAAATTCCCTACCCAGGCTTGTGATAGCCTCGTTTTTAGTTCTTTTAGTTGAAATTGACGAATGAAGCTGGCATAGTTGCGGATACAAGCTTCAGTCACACCGAAAGCGCTGTTTTCAACATTGCGAAGATACTCAATGAGCGCGCGCTCTTCTTCCTTTGTGAGTGCCATTGGGCGCCCTCCTTTAGAAATAGATGCTTTTGTCGTCGGCAACGGCTTCCCAGTTTTCTGAAGATATATATATCGCTTCATAAGAGGCAGATTTGCGTAGTGTTGGGCTGCGATATCACTTGGTGGGAGGGAGGCTGGTTCGGGGCAATGACGCATTGACCTTGTTATAGATGAGCAGGAAAACCAAGCGTGGGCGCCAGCTGCCGCATTCTTGCGGGATTTCTCCGAAATTGAGATCATTGGGAAATAAGGTGCGAGAGATGATACAGCGGTAATTTAAAGAAAATCGGTCAAGGATTGAGATCATTGTGATATGTTGAAGTTAGGTTATCTGGTTATAGTTTGTACGCGGTTAGAGGTTACGGCACCCCCTCTTTAGAGAAGGGGGCAAAGCCACTTTTATCAACCCGCCGGGTATAGACGCTTGTATCTGAGTTGATTGATCTTATGCAATTCTGTATCCGATTTGAATTGATTGATCTGATTGATATATCTGACTGTTAATCTGGTCTGACGGCAGCCCTGCTTCTGAAGCCTCTCGTTATAGATATCGTCAGTCATTGAGGCCACGATTTTATGCCAGGAGTCATAGAACTCGTTCCACTTTTCCTGCCTTTAAGGATTGTTCTTATCTTGAGTAAATCCGAGCATACAATAGGTCTAAACTGCCCTGTTAATATGTCATAAGCATAACAATAAGATTGACTCAGGGAAACAAGAAGAAACGGCATTCATATAAGCAAGGCAGCGATCTGTAAGTATCACAGATGGAAGAGCCACTTCATGAAGCTCATATATATCCCGTAACTGCCCAAGGACCCAGATGAAGTCATATTCTTTCTCGTCGCTAAGGGATGCAGATGCAACACAGAAGGATCGACAAGCATCAATACCGACTATAACAAGAAGAGGCGTCTTGTACTTGTTGGTCTTGTACTTGTTGATTTTGTATGTACAGTTCAATAGAAGCGCTTCAGGATATGATTTGAGGTATCGTAGTGACCTTGGGTGTGCAAATACTACTGCTGTAACTCTGCCACTCTCGTCAAGGCATATTTGACTCCAGAAGCTCTCATTGTTAAGCTCATCGGCAAGGGCACGCATATTGCTTTGAGCTTTAGCAAGCTCTCATTTGCTTCGCGCAATGCAATTGTAGATATACTGCTGCGTAGCAAGCGTATCTGAGTTCATACGTAAGTAGGACCTAATCTCCTTTGGCGCAACGCCGGCATTGGCGAATTGTTGAACTATTGATATATCGAGGCTTGATAGCTGGCGATGTTGTGGATGTGCTGCTTCATTGAGACTTGGTTCGTGATTGTATTTACCAAAACCAGCCCCAGGACGATGCCTTAGACTCCATGTAGTCTTACATAGACTTCCTTCGCTATGACAGATAAGGTACATCCTGTATAACGTATTGCAGCCTCTTGCAGCCGTTTCTGCGAGGCACGAGGGGGCTTTGTGCCCCGGTTACATATTTAGATAACTCCAATTCTTCCACTAAAGGTCTTCCAAGAGTTCTTGACTGAGAATCCATAGTCTGGTGGTGCTGCCCAAGCATTGATTGCTGTAACAGCCTTCTTCTGTGAGCTGAATTCGCCTTTAGGGAAAGGGCGGCATCAGGGAAGTAACGGGAAGCGTCAATTGGGTTCGTTATAGATAAAGAAAGGCACAGTAAGTTGAATTGGTATCGCAGAAGCTGTTGATCGTTAAGTAGAAGGGATTGAAACAAGGCCACGTATGCCTGTTACATTACAGATATTATTGGCACTGTAGGCTGTATGACTGGCCCTAGTACCCTGCGCATATGACGTCACCGATCTGTCGACCTGGGTGCGGTAGGAGCTTTCAATCCGGCCCACGCCGAATACGAGAGCAATTAAAATGACCTGCTGTGTGTGGCTGGTCCTCATATCCCAAGGGTAGCACCACAACATTCTTTTTACGCCCTGTCCGTCATCCATCGTTGGGTTAAGCGTCAACTGTCGCTGCGGAGACATCCCTGATAGCATGTAGCTCATCATCCGTGCGTCATGTTGGCAAGACCAGACGGGTATATGAGTAGAGCAGCCAATATCAGAATCACCTTGATGTGGTATTTCGAACGAGTCTATTCATCTCTTCAAAATGTCGTCCATGCGATCTCTCGTATCTCCCCAGCCCCGAACCCTTCTCCGGCCGCAGGTCCTTCGTGCTTTGCCGAGATTCATGCGAATCCAGACCGCCGCGTTATCATCGGCCATCTCAGATACTATCATCCAGGACCACCGCGAGCTGGAAAAGTACTACAATGAGGTCATAAACTCTACCGACCATGGCCATCAACAACGCTTTGGGAACCAGTTAGTCTGGGAACTCGCGCGCCACTCCATCGGGGAGGAGCTGGTAGTCTATCCTGCTTTTGAGAAGTACATGGGCCCCAAGGGTCAGGAGATGGCAGACAGCGATCGTCAGGAACACCACAAGGTAGGACTCAGAATGAACCATGGATCAAGAAAAGCTTATAACTTTGAATTAGATCAAGAAACTTCTCAAAGAATTCCAGAGCATGAAATCCACAGATCCAGACTACGTGCCGAAGCTCAAGGAACTCTGGGCCCTGCTCTGGCAGCACATCCAAGAGGAAGAGAAGCTTGATTTGCCGGCTCTTGAACAGTCGCTCAAGGCCCAGGGTGAGGAGACGGAGTCTTTGGCGAGAAGCTTCGACCGCACAAAGAGATTTGTCCCGACACGCAGCCATCCCAGGGCAGGCGAGAAGCCACCGTTCCAGACTGTCATGGGTCTCATGGCCGCGCCTATAGACAAGTTGGCTGATATGCTGCGCAAGTTTCCAGACCAGAGCAAGCTATGAGCTCTATGCCAGGGGAGTGGGGAAAGGCTGGCGTTTCAATTTGTCAGATTGGCCAAAGTCAGTAATAATTAAAATAGTTTAATTTCTTTACGTACATGGCTGCTTCTCGCGCCTCAATCTCCTGCTAGCATGAAAAGCCACAATCCAGATCGACAGACTGCTAGCTCGGCAAAAGGCCACTGGGAAGATGCCACTCTCTAACCTTACACTCAAGGAGATCGACTTCATAGGACTCCATGTTCGCCTTTACACTCCTCCAAGCCTTATCTCCGTATCGAAACTCTGCCTACACTTGAGTCAGTCTCAATGACACCGTGAATGCTGAGTCTGAGGTTTGAATATCTCCCTCTGTCGGGTTGCCGCTGGGAAGGATAGTCGCATACATCATTTGGAGCATGCCACCGACCTGAGCGTCAATGTAGATGGAGCCCTGATCACGCCACTCCTTATCGTGGTCAAAGACGAGGTAGCCTTTGAGACCGTGTGACTAAGGTACTCCGATCTGCTAGTGGCTGCGATGTGGATACTATGTAAGGAGCTGTGCCTCTCGGATATATGTAATTTAGCACTAACAATAACACGATCAACCCATTTTTGCTTCAACAGTGCCCAACCCGTGTCGAAGCAGCGGCGACGAGGCATTTCGACTCTGTAGATCATCTATTCCTCGCGGTGATGGGTCTTTGATTATACGTTGCGTGCTAATGAATGCGAGATCTCGCGGGGCATTGGGAATAATAAATCGAGGAAAATGTTTCCACGGAGCTACCGGTTATCGCTGTCCAAGATCTGGTCACAGATCCGCGCTTTCACTCGCGTCCTTATTGTCGTCCTGGCAGCGTCGCCAGATTTTATGCTGCTGTTCCTATCCGATCTCCTCGGGGCATCAACATCGGTGTTCTGTGCGTCATCAACTCTGTGCCAGGCGCCAATTCGAACGAAACGTATTCCACTATTTTGCGTGGCCTGTCAAAAACCATTATGGGTCATTTAGAAGACAACCGTCTTAAGAATGTCCAGAGACGTAACATGCAAATGAGCCTCGTCTTCAGACGTTTATAGATGAGCAGAACCATGTCACTCAGTTCTAATCCATTGAGACATTATCATCGGACTCACACACTCCGACGTGAGCTACCTAGCATATAGATCACACTCATTAGCACTTGATTTATTAACTATATGCCTCCTTAAGCGGGCCGAAACTCCCAACATTATTAGGCTAAAGTATATAAGATAAATAAGGTGGTATATAAAGTGTAATAATCTTATGCTCCTTATAGTATAGTTTGAAACCTGCTAAGTAGTGACTATTATAACTATCCAGGATAAGGAGGCGATATTCGCCAGTCGTGCGCGGTATAGTGTGCTTATCGATTATTGTATCTATTCCAGCCCTATTTTGTGTATAATCTAGCCGTTTTCAGTCGTAGTAATAACCTAGTCCTGCATTAGAGAACTATTTTTGTAGTATATCGAGAGATGATTCTTATCTGCTATAATAGTAAATGGCCGCACGCACTAATACTTAGAACTTACGCCTTATATTACCGTAACCTCTTCCCGGTTTCTATGCTAACAAAGTGTTGCAGAACATCTTTCTGTACTTATACTACCTATACCTATCGAGATAACTTCTATTTTAAAGCCAGTCTTGTTAAAGCTATATATCTGACTCTAAGGTGATATAGTTAGTGATAATATTTTATATAAGCATAAACTAGCCCTAAATAACTTCTGAATCTGTGCATTTGGCTCTTCCATAGTTATATCCCTGAAATCAATTCGCCTTTAGCTCTGATTATCGCTCGACGAAGTTGGAGGCCTAGCGCATGCCAATAGGTGATGCGTCGCGGTCAGCGAGGAGACAATTGGCCATTGCTTAGACATAAGACAGTCTCAAGGAAAATCCTTGCGAATCTAGCTTAAGAATAAACCGAACTAATATATCTTCTAGATCAGATAGTTTCCGCTGCTTTGGGGTCCAATTGTGCCGTGATTGAGTGACTTTTAGGCGGCGTTGCAAGGTACGAGAATGAATCTGATACATTTCTGCGGCGCGTCTTGCACTTATTTCTGGGTCCTCTTGAAGGGCGTTAAGTGCAAAAATGACTCTACCTTATAGTATTAGGCTTTGGCATGCTTGGTGGGTGAGAATTATGTGTTCAGATAGTGCGGGGGCAAAGTGAGAGAATTTTGCGACACGCACCTGTCATGCACGTTATAATAGTAAATAGATTTACCAGCCTCCCTAGCGGCGCCGACACGGATGCGGCAGAGCGAGTCTCGTCTACTCCCGATAGTACAGCGCAGCGCCTGTGTGCAGGATCAAGCTTACCCCATAACCTACGCCATGGTGCCTGGCGCGCATTATCATGTGAAAGTTCCCCTTCCATTACAGCTTCTTACACTCCCAATCAGCTCCGTCTCGATGGAATCAGTCGCACCTCAAGCATCTCAGAGTCCATTTGAGGCACACATTAATCAGCTATAGATGGAGTAAGGTGCCCGGAGATACGGGCTCGGGTGTGGAGAACACGAGCAGGTGGCCCAAGGGCGTAGGCAATAGTAAGAAGTACTCCAAGGACGAGAGACTGGCTGGAGGTATTCTCAAGAATGAACACCACGCTGCTCATGAGTACTACCCAGCGACGTCATCATGGGCGAAGGAGGCGAATGTCGTGGGAAAGTTAATCCAATGGCGGTGTGTAGATGACAGGTTTGTGTTACTTAGCGTCTTTTGGTGGGTGGACCTTGTTTCATTGTGCCAGATAGACTCAATAATCCAACCAAGAGTATGTGCAAGACCCCTACTATAAGGTCAACAAACCACCCATACCCAAAACACCGTGCCATCTGAATTTACGGAACCACTACTAACCAGACCACGCCCGTCGTTGAGTTTGTCATGAACACATTCATCAACGTGACAGGAGCAGCGGCGTGCAAGGTAACAATATGCAATATAGTCACTGACCCCACGGGCGCGACGGGGCAGCAGGTCGACGGCGCGCTGCGCAGCCCCAGAACGGGCGTTCGAGACAACAGAGTGGGCTCGGCAGCGTGACCGAGGGTGTGGCGGAAGTGGTGCAGCGGAAGAGACCCTAAGGATGAGCTGGAGGGATTGATGAGGAATTTCTTGTTTGGGAGGACGAGGTGAGGGATACCTCCGCTTTATGCTGTATATAATCAGACTAAGTGAACCCGCCATAAGAATTTTGCATTCAGAGTTTAATTATCCCGGAAAATAGACCCAGCTATCTTCACCATGATAGTAGTTAATCCTACAGTCACATCCTACCCGGTTAGTGATCACTCGCCTCCAGATACGGATTTGCCATTCGCAGTCATCATCGTCGCCATCTTCATCCTAGCATTAGCATTTTATTTGCTGTTCGTTCTCTGGCCTCATAGTCTCCGTGGTAATGTACTGAAGTGTATCAAGCTCTTATCTCTTAAGACCCGTCGCTAGGCCTGAGTTGTTTAGCGACGATATTTTTGAGCCGGCGACACTAGATCAGACTGCCCCTGTACAAGCTTACAGGCAGTGGAAGGCCGAAACGAATTATATGGCGGACATCGAATCCGGTTTTAATGCCTGGTAAGTACATAAAGTCTATTACCACGTCGACTCTATTTCCTAACTACTTCTCAGTGTAATTTGTTTGGGGCCTATGCAGGACGAGGACATAATCCGTCATTTACAATGCGGCCACGTCTTTCACTCAAGCTGCTTCGGTGAATGGTTCTTCAGGCGCCACAACACCTGTCCTACATGTAAATCACGGATCATTCCAACCACTTAAACCATTTAAGGACTGCCTAAGCCATAAGTCCTTCGGTAATACGAGTTAGTACACTTCCACATACTCTATGACGGGGCTAGCTGCGTCAGATAGTGAAGGAGTACCCGCACCAGCGCTACTATTGCCACCTTGTGAAGCCTCAGATGTATTGTGGGCCTCTCTCTTTTTTCCTCGCGTTCGAGGACTTCATTTTGGTTGTAAGGCGGGTGTTTGGCTGTTACCTTGGGCCACCTTGTCTATCATTTGTGACGTACCCAGTGGGTATCGATACTTTGGGAGTGCTAGTTCTATGGTTCAAAGGACCATCCCAATGACCGGGAAAGCCACTATCATAGTGGCCACAATATCGTATGCAGGGCGGTGTGACGAAGTCGCTGCTGGACGCGAAATCGGTGTCTATCGGCGCGTGCTGGAGATGGCTGTGATGTCCACTTGTGTTGCCAGGGGCAGGGTGATCGCCTGCTGATGGGTCTCCATCTCGGTCGGGTCTGGCCGCGGCAGCGCACCGCGGTTGGCTCGATTTGGAGACAAAATAGGTTGCTGATGTTGAGAATGACGGAGTGGCGACGGACCTATCGCCTATTCAAATGGAAGGCGACAAATCTTAGAATGTTTCTTTTTTTAAAAAAAAAAGTTCCTTGTCTTGAACGCCAGTGTCGTCCCTCTTGCCTTCCATCTTTCACTGTCAGGATTGTTGGAAATTTCTACTCCTCAACGCACTAGTAACATTTAGTTTGTTCGCTTAAGCCTTTGCTTTGAAGCTTACAGACCTTGGTTGTCTAGAGGATTATTTCGAAGACGTTTATGGTGGATCACATCAAGCATGTCAGATGTAGAATACAAGATATCTATTAGCTGTCATTTTCAGGTCTTTTAGAGGTCATATCCGTGTGACGATTGCAGCTTCCACCATAGGCGCATCTATAACGCATAGATCTCGAGGGTCGATCTGCCTAATTGTCGCGCCTCGTATGTGGGCACGTTGTGTTGGCCATTCTCAACATCGACCTGACTCATGTGTGAATACAGAGTGTAAAATCTAGAGCATTCCCTCAGCGCACCGATGAGGCACGATGAGTAGCAAACGCACAGGATTGTAAGTGGCATAAGTATGCTGTAGGAGAGAACAAGGACCATCGGAGTCATGGATGAAAGAAAAGTTAAGAAACACGTATGACTAAACCCTGAGAAAATGCAAGATGTGAACATGCCAACTCTCGACACAGACTGAACTTCCGGAACCAGAAAAGAGAAGTACAACGGGAAAAGCCGATATTCATAAGGCAATTCTCTGACAAAAAAAGGAAACGGAGGATATAAGTGTGATTTAGCTGAGGGTGGTCATCACGTGGTGCCCTGGGGCGAAATTGCCTCTTGAGCCAGGCATGCCTTACCCTACACCAGCAACAAGGATGCTTGGCGTTTAATTGGCGAGCGCTCACCTCAACACGCGTCTTTACTGACAATCAGATATAACATGCGACCATGCGTTTCCTTCACGCGTCAGGGGAGGTACGATTGGTACGGACCATGTTGAGCTGGGCCTACCAGTGGTTGCCTGTCGACATTAGTCATCGTCACCTCTGCCCATTTTCTTTATCACTATCGAGCCTACCAGGGCTGCCGTCAGATCAGATTAACAATCAGATATATCAATCAATTCAATCAATTCAGATCAAATACGGTATCCTAACAGATCAATCAATTCAGACACAAGCATCTGTGCATCTGATATATCTGATATCCTTAAAAGGAAGATGACTACCCTAGAACTGTCGGATCACCCATATTTTCCGGTCCTCAGAGTGGGGCACTTCCCTGACAAGCAGTGATGCGACAGGGCGGAGTCAAGCCGATTGGCTGGTTTTGAACCCAAGCCCGCTCGGTTGGAGAGCAATCTACAGGCAGATTCATTGGTTAAGTTGCCCCTTTTTCCTACCTCTTGCCCCAGTACGACACAGCCCTAGCCAGAGAAGCCAACACATCCTTCAATACTTGGAAGCTTATCTTGGCTGATGGGTTTCAATCTGTTGAAGCCCCTGCTGATTGCAACATACAATGTCGGAGACCGCTTTAAATGGCAGCCTTGCTAGTAGCCCTTCGTCATCGCCGCCACCACCCACATTTTCTCGTCTCGGGTCCCGGTCTAAGGTCATCGCTAAGCAGTATGATGCAGCTTTAGCTTTGGCCTCGACTGCCAATTCATCCGTTGATGACCTTTGCAAGATCATTTGGGGCCAACGACGTTTTGTTATTGCAAGCCTCTTAGACAAGAGGAAAAGTAGGGGCAGGC
>PVQB02000313.1:0-74254 GCA_002980475.2 Fusarium beomiforme | reverse complement strand
AAAGAGAGAGAGAGAGAGAGTAGCTTCTAAGGGGAAAGGAAGAACAAGCGGCCATGTCACTTGTTCGTGCGTATCGCTCTAATAAACAAGAAAATTCACTTTCCTCAACGGAGGACCCAGCCACCTTCTGTTCCCAGACTTTAGTAAACAATAATAAACATTTGCTATCTCAATATCTATACCCAAGTAACAGATTAAATTGCTCCAATGTTCTTTTCTGAATTTAGACTGGAAGTACGTACTAATTCTCAGCAGATATCTCTCACAATTTGAACATAATACACCTTCGTGAAGAACAGCGACTTGAAAATCAGTGTCGATTCCAGCACCGAGTCGGCGATACAGAAGCAATTCCAGAAGGAGAAGCTCTAAACTAAACTCATTCAGTGGCCACTTTGATTACAGAGACATACAGATACTATACCTGAGTAAATGTTCTCTTGAGGGGCATCTGCTGTTGCAGAAGGGAGACTCTAGCATTGGTGTGTTACCACAAGAAGTTTTGTATAATAATAATGAAATACTTTAAATTTTCAACTGAAAAGAAACACATGAAATAGAATGCAAGTGTCATTAAACCCTATTACAAAAATCTACCAGGTATCCAACTGCCTTTTATTGGGTGCCTTTTTCTATCGACAATAAAATTTGCAGTATGGTATATTGCATTCAAGGATATTACGTACTGATATATTAGACACATACAGTCTACTGTTGCCGCTTTTCTTTTGTCTTCGCGTGTATGCTTTGATGCAGGTCCTATGGGCAAAAGTGCGTTAATCATAAAGGACTACTTGTGACTGGCACTGAATGGCTCTTGACTTAGATGTATCTCTATAAAATCAACGTCATGGTGTTAAGGTCGACGCAGATTCTCAGATTCCAGAATGATAGTGAATAAGGTCCCATTAGAACGAACGCCAGTTATCAGGAGTCAACCTCAATGACACTCACAATAACTGTCGTCGTTGAGCTACAAGAGCTCGTCTCATCGACTTGCATTCTTCATGAGGGCCAACTGAACAGCAAAACTAAATTAAATCTCCTTAGAAACACTACAAGGAACCGTGGAACAACTTCCCGACAAATATGGTGGGCATCTACCTCCAGCTATAAAGCCTTGCAAGGCAGCCGCCTGGATCGCTGAGATGTCATCGTCCCTGGAGTTCGGAGCTCGCAATTACAACAACGTAGAAAGAATCAAGTAATATGGGTTTAGAAATGTTGCTGTTGTCGATTCTCAGGCATTTCGACGTGCAACATCCTGTGCCCTAAGCAGTACGCCTCGGCGCGAACGTTGCAACCTACAAGAGAAAAGGGGTTGAAAGGTGACAAGCGGTAGAAGCCATGGTCGGTTGTGTTGATAGGAAAAATTAATTTTTATGGCCATTACTCGTCTAATTTAACCGTAATTGAAATTGTTTATACTACTGGTAATGTGACACAGATTTGAGGATCTACTGCCTGATATGCCGTGTCACTTTCATTGCTGTCTAGCTATAAAGAGCTGTTCCTATCCGGCGACCCATTTTACAAATCTGACTTCTCTGTGTTCTCAATACAGGAATCCTACCGTTGCTCTGTTTCATTTTGTTCGATGAATCGTTTCGCATAGCCGTATAGGAGCGAACCCATCAACTGATACCAAGCCACCAAAGGAATCTTGGGTTCAAAATGAGTAGTCAAATGACTGCAAAGAGATACCAATGCATATATTTAAACAGAAAGAGAAAAAAAAAAAAACGAAAAGCTCATGCAGCTGGCTGACTACATAAATAATGAGATTCTTGCCAGAGGCGACGTGGAATCCCAGGAAGTCAAATATGTTGGAAATGCTGAGCAGGCTTCAGAGCTCACGCAGGCAGAGCTTGATATCTTGAATGACAGGATGAGCGACAATGCATTAAAGATTACTGTGACAGAGCAATGCGAGTTGGTCCCTTTACCAATGGCAAACATAATACCGAACTTCCAATCTTGAATCCTGACGACTACTTTATGACCTCCCTCGAGTTTCAACTACTTATGTTCAAAGATGAGTGGATTAACACAGCGCAACGGCTCAAACAGAGAGTGGAGACATGTAAAAACTTCACAGCTACCGATCTGAATCCACAGCTTGCCCGATATTCTTACGCACGTGGGTGAATTCGACTTTGCTTTGGCCAGCAAAGAATCGCAACAGCCGTTGGCATGGTTTCGCCACACAAGGCGCAAACTAACCCAGCTTGTGGTGTGCTTGGAAACAACAATTGACTGCTGGGATAACTTCACGTATCCGGACCATATACAGACACGCTACGGGCGTCAATCGATGATATCCATTCAACAGACTTTCGCGGAAGTCAGGAACTGCTTGAAAGAACAATGCAATATTCTAACACTATGTGATGAGCACGAGAGAACAGTAAGCCTTGTCGAGACGACATGGGGCAACACTCACCCATGTGCATAGCTGAACCTTCACAACATCGACGAGCAATACCGCAATTCACAAATGCAAGCTCAAGCTGCTGAGGGCACTCAAGTACTTAGCTGCTTCCTCCTCCACGTACGTTCTTCCGCGAATGTTGCGTATGTAAACGTGCTGATTACATTGGCAGGTTGTGTCGCCTATCACCCTCGCGGCGGCAATACTCTCTATGCAAGAGGGAGCAATTCCAAATTTCCTGGGACCCAACAAACTGTCGTTCTTTTTGTTAACACCTATGCTCATTATTATTGTTTCTGTGATTTCTCCTGTGGTTCAATACTGGGATAAAGTTCGACTGTATATTTCTCACTCAGTCAACCGGGTTCAGGCTCTGAAAAGAGATGACAGTATTGAGATTGTGTAGGAAAATATAAGGATCTCTGTAAAATGGTCTCTGTTCATGAGGTAGATTACCCTTCCATAGTCCCATTTACTACTCGCTCATCTTCTTGTGTTGAGGCAACTGGCCGCGTCCAGTCAAGCTGCAGTTCAGTCATTTGCACATCCCAAAGAACCTTTTTCTCTTCCTTAACGATAACGAAACCCGCCTTCTTATAAAGATACAAGGAAGCAGCCTGAGTATTCGATGTAAAAAGCGTCACCTTGTCAAACCTCTGCTGCTCAATAAACTCCATCGCCGTCGCCATCAATCGCTTACCGACTCCAAGCCCACGTGCTCGTTCATCAACGATGAATCCGCGTATTTGTGCCGTGTTGGGTTGTTGAAGGTGTTCTGCGTCGATCAAGATAGTCCCTACTATCTTTTGAGTGAAGTCCGCAGTGTTGCCAGAGGGTGTTGATTGCACTGCTGCGAAAACTTGGTTGCGAGGGTTGGTGAGTCTTTGGATGAGGTCGGCCCAGCTTTTGGCGAGTGACGTTTCGAAAGTCAGACCCCAGGAGTTGCATGGATGATAGTAGGCTATGTGCATCTCGAGACATCGAGCCAGGAAGCCAGGACGATATCCTGGCTCAATAGTAATGCCGGACTTTGAAGTTGTCATGGTTGTTGCTGGGGCTTCAATGGGTGAGGAACATGGGCTGAAAGTTTGCAAAGCTGTCGATAATTTATCGGTGAGATGTACAAAGGCTGATGGGACGATGAGCATATATCACTGGTTAGATGTGTCTGGCACGCCCTTACTGTAAAACTTGTCAATTTAATGTCAAAATGCGGGCGGGGTATGGGTGCTGCAACGTCAATTGATATCTTTCTGCAACCCGAACCTGTTAGTCGAATAAGCACGTACCTGGTAATGATTGGGTGTCAGACTCAGGGGACATACCGTATAAATTTCCATATCAGGCGATAATAAACGACTTGTAGGGTAAGTAAGGGCAGGCTTTCCAGTCTGCCAGTAAACAAGCCAGAGGTGGTGACGGGAAAAATAAATACTACACCCTAGGCTTTAAAAGGCTCGGACGGAGTTGGTAAAAGATTATATCTCTATGGACTTATGGCGATTTTATTGAATCTTCTACTTTTATGTAAGTTTAAAATATTTATCCTACATTCATTCTTCGAGTGTCAAAACCTACGACTAGACCAATTATTTGTTTTGTATCGTAAAAGACCGACAGCCTAATCCCTGACAATCGAACAAATCCACCGAGATAATCTGACCTTCCTGATGCAGGCAATTGATTCCTTTGTGAGATCGATAAACGTTTGACAATGGACATGGTCGTGATCCTACGAACGGGCGGGGACGGTCCACAAAAACGTACAGACTCGGATCCTTCTGTCAGCATCTGTAGCCGGGGTCCAGCAGGCTGGCCATCAATCCCTGCCCGCGAGTGTGTCGATTCGTTGCCCATGGAGAAATTGGAACGAGCTGCCATCACTCTAGTATAAAATGGAGAGTCAGACCCCAAAGCCTGTGTAGGGGCTCTACCTGTAGAGTCCTAGACATTAAGGGCTGTTGTTGAATCAGCGATGTCACGATCAGTACGGCAGTAAAGTTCAGAAACGGTCAAGTGCAATACGCAAGTCTATATTTAATGGCAACGCTATGTATGCAAGTCCCCGCGTAAATTGATCAACGATTTGTTTTGTCCACACCAGCTTCTTAGATGATGAGCTTGGTGAGGAGCTTGCCCTGGTTAACACCGCTGAACAGCTTCATCCAAACCTCAGGCTGCTGCTCAATAGGCGCCTCGATAACTGTCTCAGCAGCGTCAAGCTTGATGCGTCCATCGGCAGTAGCGCTGATGAGCTCACCAAGAATGGCGGGCACCTTATCCATATAATCGAGCATAATGAAGCCACGGATGTTGATTCTGCACGAGATAAGCTCGAACCAGTTCTTGAGAGCCATGGGCTCGTCCGAGTTGTATCCGCTGACAGCACCGCAGACAGCGATGTGGCCGTGCTTCTTGACGCGAGTCAGCATGGCATCGAGGATGTGACCACCGACGTTGTCAAAGTACACATCGACTTCGTCGGGGGTAGCAGCCTTGAGGTCCTCAAGGAATGTAGGGCTCTTGTAGTTGAGACACTCATGGGCACCGATGCTCTTCACCCACTCGCACTTCTCGTCAGAGCCAGTAATACCAATGACTCGCTTAGCGCCAAGGATCTTGGAGGCGATTTGAACAGCCATAGAGCCCGTAGCGCCAGCGGCAGCCGAGATAACGATAGTGTCCTCGGGCTTGGCCTCGCCGGCATAGTACAAGCCGGTATACGCGGCAAGACCAGAGGCGCCAAACGCACCAAGGAAGTGAGTGGTGGGCAGACCGTTGGGCAGGGGCGCAAGCGCCTGTGAGTTTTCGGCTTCGAGGATCACGTATTCGCTCCAGGTACCCAGGTGGAAATCCATGCAGAGATCACCGACATTGAACTTGTCCGACTTTGACTCGACGACCTCAGCGATGATGCCGGATCGCATGGGTGAGCCAAGGGGTACAGTAGGCACGTAGAAGCGCTCAGGCGCAACGGTGCTCTGGATAAAGTTCCGCAGACCAGTGTCATTGGAAAAGTACTTTACTTTGGCGAGGATCTGACCGTCCTTCAGCTCAGGCAGTGTAACAGTCTGCAGCTTCCAGGTAGCATCTGGGCCAGAGAGGACAGGCTCCCCTGCAGGCTTGTTGGCCAGGATCCATTGCTTGGTAGTGTATGAGGATGTCATGATGATGGAAAAGTTTAAAAAGTAATGTTTTGTTTCGTGGGTATTCTGGCTTGCGTGGTGGAGATGCTCGGTTCAACGAAAGGTTGCTTTTTTCACCTAGCCCGTCCAGTTAAATACAGCCAAACCATACTTTATAAGGACGACGCGAGTTTGCCGTGATTAAAGACCTACGTTGCCGTGCGGTCTTGGCCTAAACCGTTCCGGTGGCGGTCTCCGGGGGCATGAGGGTTGCATTTCCGACAAAGCATCCTAGCAGGGAGGACCCTTGAGACCTCCTTTCATGCAGAAGCAAAAGCAAAACAAAGGGCACGGGGACATTGAGTAAGGACACCGACAACCTGGTTCGTGTGGTGGGCAGCGTAACGTGGCGTGGCAAGGAAAACGGGGGGTAACATGGAAGTGATGTGACAGAAGGGTTTAATAAGTCACGGTATCATCCAGAAGCACGTCAGCGTTTCGATCTCGATATTTCCGAAACTCAAAATTGTTAGCAGCATTAATTCTCAATAGTTGGCGTTTTCCGACCGTTGCACTTGTGTCAGCCCAGTAACGGGCAACGCGGGAAGCTTATCTTGCAGTCGTGTTTTGTTTCTGCTAGTGTCGAGTCAGTGCGGTTTTTTTCTTCGCAACGGGCAAAGAGCATCGGCGAACTGAGCTCTTCTCGTGCAAGATCGTCGTGTTCTCAGGGGATAAAACATGATCCGTTTGGACAGTCAGCAGATAGCTCTAGGCTAACGTTCTCCGACGATATTTTCAGGACGCGACTAAAATCTCGTTTTCTTTTGTGGGTTTATATGGGGATACTTACTCGCGGCGTGTTCACCAAGTGGTCCAAGTACGAGACGGGACGGGCCCCAGAAATACTCCGTTGTTTCTAACTCTTGGCGAGTAATTTCATTCAACCATTTCCTGAGTCTTTGTCGGGAGGGCCGTCTTTTTGCTTTTCTCCGCATTGTCTGTTCTCAAGCCCGTGGCTGATCTTAGCCCTATATACCATAGACCGTCACCTTTGGTTATTGATGTTTTGGTCAGCTGGACCATTGTCTTGAGCCAAGCTTGCTCTTCAGCCCTGGCTCGAGTAGTTCTGTAGAAGCACTAGAAACCCGGCACTTTCCCGGCTTTTCATTCGACCCGTTTACGATGCTACGGCTGCGAGAGTCGAGTGAAGAAAGTGTCGTTGATAGTGGAGTAGGCTGCAATCAAAATGTTTCATGCGGTAACTTCGGTTGGTTCGCCTGTGCTTCACCCAATATTCTGGATGCCAAGATGCGTATTTTACGTATCGTCTTTTGGTCCCATTGGGTCGTAAAAGAGTCCTCACGTGAGGCTCGGATATACAATGCCAACCGAATCATCCAGTCCATCCCCTGAAATACCCATCAGCATTGCGGCTCCCCATCGCCACGCCAAGTCCCGTTCGCCACGGATCCGTCATCCGCTCTGGCTAAAATACCCTGTCAAGGATCTCCTTGCCTCATCACTGTATCTTCCAAGGCCGTTGCCCCAAGGATCTTAGGGTTCTCTCTCGCACGTAGCGGAGCTCTTGGTCTCGAATAGGCAAAGCAGCCACAGCCAAGGGCAACTCGTATGTCTTGTCTCAGTCATCTGTAACAGTCCAATCTACTTCGGGCCAAGTTTCCGTTGAAGAAGGCCCAGCTAATGCAGGTCCTTTTTTCCCAAGCCGCTTCAAGAACAGTGATCGACATGGCCTGCTTATTATGCTGCCTTTATATAAGGAAGAATGGTTCCTTCCCCCCCCTTCTTGCCCCATGTACTGTGAATTTTCTTATTTGGCGTATTTGTTTCGCATTGAGTGCTTCCCATCATGTCGGCGGAAGCAGTTGAGGTGATATCGACACCGCAGGTTTTCATGCCCATTTTGGGTTATGTTAAAGCTGAGCTTGCCGTAAATTGCGTCGTCGTGCTGTTGGTTCTCCTCGTCGTCACTCTGCGGGTCATAGGCAGACTTATGGGACCGGGTCTTGGTTGGGATGATGGATTCGTTATTTTCGCGACGGTTGGTGGAAATCTCTGGCTTAGTATGGCCATTACTGACAGTGACTGTAGCCGTTGGGCGTGGCGATGTTGTGTTGTCAAGGACTGTTTGCTCCAGTTGGAAACGGTTACGAATTGCAGAAATACCCTAAGCGTGCGTTGCTTCACCCATAGTCGACTCTCGAGCTGCGACAGTACTTCGACTCATCTTGCTAACTAACCAATGCAGTCGCTGCAAACATTCCATTCATCCTCAAGTTGACATTCTGCATGCAAGCCATTTATGTCACCCTGCTCGCCTCCGTCAAAGCCAGCATGTTGGCGTTCTTCATTCGAGTCTTCCCCACGAGTTTCATGCAAAAGGCATCCAAAGCCGCCCTCGTCTTCGTCGCCATGTGGCTCATTGCCTATCTCTGTTCTTGTATCTTCCTGTGCAACCCAGTCTCAGCTCAATGGACTGCCCAAGGAAAGTGTGGAGCGTACATCCCCATGATTCAGTCTCTTATTGCTACCAATGCCATCGGAGACTTGATCATTATGGCGCTTCCTATGCATAGTGTTTGGAACTTGAAGACACGTCGTGCTGAGAAGATTGGTATCACCTCTTGCTTTGCACTGGGTCTTGCGTAGGTTCTCTAACTCCAAATATGAAAGCCTGTACTGACTCGAGCAGTTGCGTTGTCTGCGCCGTCTTCCGACTTATCTACATCTCAACCGTCGATCTCAACAACAACGTCACAGGAACCATGCCCACCACGATCTTTCTCTTTATCCTCGAACCCAACCTGGCCATTCTCTGCGTCAGCATTCCCATGCTACGACCTTTCTACGCCAAGTACAAGAAGCGGATGGGGGGGTCTCGATTAGATGAATACTCTACCGAACGATCTACCGGATTCAGGGACGCCAGCCGATCTGGTGCCGCCGGCACTAAGCCCGACATCTCACGAGACCCAAACTTATCAACTTGGGAGATGGATGATTATAGACCGAATGACAAGCTTCAGCATGGTTATGCTGTGAACGGATTCCCTGATGAGTCGGGGTCTGAGAAGAACTTGACTGTTGGTTCTTCTGAGTTGAAGAACAACGAGATCAGTGTTCAAACCCGATGGACAGTCACTCACTCTCGAAAGTAGAGTTCCATCACAATCATATCATATTAGTGCATATAGCAGGCAAAACATTCTATCCGTCTTGAAAATAAATCATTTTTACCAACTGGCTGAACTCTGTGATCATCCTCTCCCTCATGGCTTCTAGACTCGAAATGAGTCTGCAGCCTTGCATCCTGACCTCTAGTCTCAAATTACACTATCCTCGTAAGCTCGTAGTGCTGAAGATCCTAATATGTATGACTCTATTTGAGTGGCGATGGTATGATTTCCCGAAAAGAGGGTCTTGACGATACTCCCTATGCCCGTCATAGACTGGAACCATATATGCCGTTTAATCTCGACGGCCATAAACAACCGAGATAAAGTAAATGGCAAAGGAAGCATTCAGACAATTGTACAACTTTCAGCAACGTGTATAAACTCGACAGCATAAGATTAAGTGGCCTTGGCGGTGAAAAAATGACCATTGCAATTTCTAGAATAACCGACACGCTCCCATCCCAGGATATATAACTCCGTATTATAGACATATCAAACATCATACCCACTTGGGGTGGAAAAAAGGCCCCGGAGCCCTCGGAGCCCTCGAGATTCTTTTTGCTTCGAATCTGGTTCTGAATCCGCGGCCGGAGCTGCATATTTGTGGAGGCAGAATTTATCCTGCGACATAGATTTGTATCGTCGTAAAATATCTGTGGTTCCCAACGTGCCCTGGTCTGTGTATTGGTAGTGGGCTGCCAAAGCGTTGCCCTGGATAACAACATCTGTGAATACATATTAGTCGTCAATCTAACATGCCAAGCTTGTTTGAAGGGTACTTACGTCGTCTGAGCTTCTTGGGGAGGTCAAGAACAAGCATGTCCTCGTCGCCTCGGCCGCCGGGCCAGTTTTCGGGATCGGTGTCGAGAATGTCGTCGCTGTAGACGCACATGAAGTTGATTCGAATGCGATCCTCGTACATGATCCAAGGCTTCTCAAACTTGTACAGGTCCAATTGGTTCTTCTCAATGTTTTCAAACAGAGACATGTGCATCTGAGAAGCGATGGCCCAGTTTTTGTAGCTATCGCCCCAAACCTCGTACTTGAGTTCGGCAGCAGGAGTCTGATCAAGGGCCGAATCGTCGCGAAGTCTCAACCATCGGTGACTTGCCCACGAAGGGGGTTCATTCTTGAGTTCCCACTTGAACTTCTTGGGTCCATCCCATGAAGGATGTCGCGACGGTTTCCAGTAATCAGTGGTGTTTGTGACATTGAAGGGCTCAAAGTTCTCGGCTAGGTATGGATGGATGGCACCAAAGCGCATGTGAAAGAAGCCAAGAGGGGGGTTATTGATGATATTGCCAGAGACAACCCAGTCCTTGGGGTTCTTGTATTTGTGTGTGACTAGAGTGGGGATAGCGTCGTCGTCAATCCAGACCTGCGAGACAAATGATTAGTATTTAGCGAACCAAGACATTAATATCTCACGTACGACGTCGTCATCAATCTTGACGTAATATTTTCCACGATCCAGTAGTTTCCAGATGTGCTTGTATGTATACACCGACGCGATCTCGTCGGGGTGAACCTTCTTGTATCGCTCTGGGTTGGAAGCTAAGATCTCTTCTTCGAGATATCGAAGATCATCCTTATTGTTGGTATTAACGACCCAAAGAACTTCATCGAGCCATCCTCCATTTTCGACCAAGTTACGCTCGACGTAGCACTTCATGATTTCGACTCGATCCCTTCGACCGTAGAAGATCAGGCCGCTGACGGTGATGTTGTCGGGCCTCACATGTTGAGAGTGCTTGGTGACGGAGACGGCTTCGTGGGGCCGATGGAAGTCACCAAAAACGGGGAAGCTGTACCAATAGAAAAGAATACCGAAAGCGTAGAGCAAGAAACAGGCGGCAATACAGTTGCGCCATTGTTTCTTGCTCTCTTGGAGCCGACCGAAGAACGACATCTTGTCGACGGGGGGGAGACGAGGGGAGTCGAGGGGCAGTCGGGTGACTGCCTTGATACGATCTGGCCCTTAATATCTGAGGGAATAAAGTCAGTACATACTGTAAGTCTCGTATGTTTTAAGTTGAGTCGTGCAACGTGACTCGATCTGTTGGTTGCGCAGACTTCACTTTACTTACAGGACAAAGACGTGCCAACGTAACACTGAAAGATACGACTCTACCAAGGGAGATCCCAGAGCAGGGGAGCACCCGGATCTTATTTTAAACCTCCCATTATCACTCACCTTCAGAGTCTAAAACAAAAACGCAGCTGAAGTGGAGAGCAGGGCCTAGATTCCGAGCGGCTTTGTTAGTGTGGAATGATCGAGGCTTGCTTACAGCGGCCTCAGCATCCGAAGTTGCCAAGTTCAGTTGGCTCGGCTCCACCAGATCCGAGTTGCCGAATTCGATCTATTGACCGCGCTTG
The DNA here is from genome assembly GCA_002980475.2 of Fusarium beomiforme. Lineage (NCBI taxonomy): Eukaryota > Fungi > Ascomycota > Sordariomycetes > Hypocreales > Nectriaceae > Fusarium > Fusarium beomiforme. The sequence goes on along the minus strand of PVQB02000313.1, from coordinate 63,128 downwards.
ACCTAGAAAACCCTCAGTCCATACGCTACAGTCAGTCGAAACTTTGTACCGAACCAAAAATTGACTTTCTGCTGCAAGGAACAAGGGATACGCTAAAAACAAGTGTCTCCCTTATCCCTTATCGCGGTGTTTGTTCATCGTATTCATCCCTTGAAAATGTCTTACAGAAGATTGCCATAACTGACGATGCCGAGACACGGCAATCAAACGTCCATGACCAATTTCTTGGGGATGAAGGAAAACCCTTGATCTTGGCGATCAGCGTCGTCTGTACCTGGCACCTGTCAAGCATGTCAACGGGGTCCGGGCGCTGGAATGCAACGCTAAACTATACGTACGCAAACAGCAATCAACACGACCATCAACCAACACCATTGATTCCAGCCCCCCACCCGACGCAAGCCACAATTGGTCCACTCGTATTTTCGTCCTTCTTGATAACAACCAAGCTTTCAGGGGCGCTTCTAGTCGCCGAGAGCGTTCTTGGAAAGTGACGCTACTCTGGATACATCTTTTTCGACCCAAGATTCTTGAGCTTGTGAGGGTCCAGATGCTTTTAAGCTTATGACTAGAACGTATAGCATACCGTGTGATGGAGATGGTATTTCCAGACTTCCTTGTTTTTCAGCCCTGATGCTTTTGATCTGGGAACCCGGGGAGCTGGAAGCTGGGGATTGCCGAATCGACAAGTGGCCCAACAAGGCAGATCAGATCATTGTCTCTTGGCAGCTGCTAAGCTTTTCAGCCCTCTAGTTGAAGTGGAATTGGGGCACGCGTTAGCCTGATCACATGGAATTTGGTAACTCGGATTTAGCCCTGAACTGGAGGCGATGAGCTTGATTCTGCCGGAGAGACTTCCTCCCACTGAGGCGTCTAGCATCGATGCCGTTCAAATGTTCACCTTCCATGTAAAGCTAAGGCAACCTAAAAGCGTTTAGAGAATTACGAGATATAATAACTATCCTCTGCCGCAGAAGCATATGTGTATGCTTAAACAGTAGGTAAACGGCGCAGCTGTTGCAACCCAAGGCTTACCCTGGGCCTGAATGTTCAAGAACACAGTCTTGTATTTAGAATGTCCGTAATAAATAAACCTACTAGCACATGCCTGATAGGAACAAAGAGAAGAATCCTTGTTTGCTAATTGATACATATAAGCAAGTAATGGTCTGTGTTGTTAATTCTTATTATAAGAGTTTATAAATCTTATTACTACTCGTGGATCCACGAGTACAGAGGGACCTAAGAGAATAACAATACAGAAAAAAAAATACAAGGAAGAAAAGCAATTAATATAGAGGAAGGGTTATTCATGTATCTTAATAAAAAAAAAAACTAGTAAGTAAAACTATTGAAGAAAAAAAATAACAAGACTTGCTTTAAGTTAATATTCAGGCAGGTTGGGCCTACGGGTAGGATTTAAAAAAAGAATTCGACGTGGGCCTGATTCGAACAGACGCCCCCGAAGGGAATAGATTTCTAGTCTATCGCATTAGACCACTCTGCCACCACGCCTTAGCTGATACTGGCAGACCTCCAATTAGCTTTATAAACATCAAAACAAAAGTCTCAAGACATATCCGTAACTGCGTGATGGGTTTCTAGAAAGGACTAAAAACTCGCACAATTACTGCAATCTGCATCTTTGACTCCCAAATGTGAAATTCATTCCTTGTTGCCACGTGCAATTCTTCTGTAACACATTCGTCATTCCCAAAGTGGAGGCGATACTAAACGGCGACTCTCTAATTCGTCGGCTCGTAACAAACTATCTTCTCTAATTTCTTCCCAACCAAACTCAAAATCGCCAAGGGTGAAACGACTTCTCCAAAAATGTCCTCTCTCGAAAATGAATACGAGATAAACAGCCATTCCTCCTCTGCCGACTTTCCGTGGTACCCCTTGCGCACTCGTATTCAAGATGTGATCGCCCCAGGCAGACTTATTATTATCGGTGACGTGCACGGCCAGCTGCCCGAATTGAAGCACCTATTGGAAAAAGTGGCGTATAGCAAATCCAATGGCGATCAGCTTATTTTCGTGGGGGATTTAATCAACAAGGGCCCTGATAGTCCTGGCGTTGTGCAGTTGGCGATTGATTTCGGCGCGAAGGCGATAAGAGGGAACAACGAGGATCGCGTGCTTGCGGCGCACACTGCTATCAAAAGGGGGGAGGATACGAAGCTTATCGAACGATTGAAGAGGCTCGCCCTCGAGGCGGAAAAGGAGAATGAGAAGGGTATTGCCGAACAGCCGGCCCCAGAGCCGAAGGAGGATCTCAAGGCGATCTCACCAGAGAATCTGAAACCTTATAGCTCAGAAATCGATTTTGCGACGGCGGCGAAACTTTCCGACGAGCAGATCTCCTGGCTAGCCTCACAACCGCTCATTCTCCGTATTAAACTACGTAAGGGAGCGACATCGTCGCCCTGGAATTCTGGTACCCTTCTCGTCGCGCACGGCGGTCTTGTGCCTTTGCTTCCACTGGAAGAACAAGATCCATGGGCCGTTATGAATATGCGAGGTCTTGTATACCCAGATCCAGAAGCTACAGTCTCTGAGCCCATCCGCGCGGCCCTACTTAAGGGAGCCAAGAGCCGTACGCGACGATATGCAGCATACCACGATGCGACTGATGCTGAGGTCAAGGCTGAGTTGGCAAAATGGGCGGATATAGTCAACAACGGCGAAGGTTTCACTGGTGAGTGCAAAGAAGGGGCTGTTGGATTCCCGCTTGAATCTCGTGAGGGAGATTGGTGGATTGATGCTTGGAACCGATGGCAGAACTCGATCGAGGATCCTGAGAAGCGAAGTATTGTCGTCTATGGTCATGATGGACGAGTTGGACTGCAGGTTGGGGAGAATTCGCCTGAGGTCGCGAGATATACATTCGGCCTCGACTCGGGCTGTGTTTACGGGAAGAGCTTAACCGCGATGGTTGTCGGTGAGAAGAAGGACGGTGAGGGATTATCACATTCAATAGTCCAGGCTGATGCGATGAAGAAGGACGAAGAGAGAGAGCAAGAGAAAGAGCAAGAGAAAGAGGTGGTTTGATATTGCTATTCAATTCATAAGCTCGTCGAGGAAGACGACTGCCGGAATCTTTCGACATGGCTGTTGGTGGCCACTCCAATGCTATACAGTTTCTCAGACTTTACTGCGTCATAATCCCGTCGCCAGCCAACTCATACAGAGAGAATATCCTATCAGGCTAAGAACTTTTGTTTATGTATAATCCTGATCATAAATTGCTCGTGCCAAGCATCTCAATCCTGGTTGTTTTGGTAAGCGTCATTTCATTGCTACCAAAAAGGACTGCTCCGATCTTGGTCCGACCTAAGCCATTTTCGCGCCCTACACAGAGTCACGCGCTTGGAGTCACTAGCACTGATTGGACCATTTCTTGTCCTACCTCTACCAGTATCAAAGATATCATATTGAACAAGACGAGAATTGTTTGGAGTAAATAAAAAGTAATTGAAACGAGAGTATGAGAACCAGTAATCATTCTATTCGTGTACTCAGATCAGTTGAACAACTCAGGCTTTGTGAAGCGCAAATGCCTGCTTTGATATATATGAGCTCTTAGACATGTCGATCTTTCAGTTTCGACACTTTATGGATGAAATCTTGTTATAATCTCCAGATAACTCCGATCACGCTTCATGCCTTATAGTAAGCACGGACGAATACAAGGAGGGTGCCCCGGTTTCTCCAAAAGTGCTGTTGATCAGGACGCGATAGTAGACAGAAATGAGCATTGTGATACATTTTTGACAAAATATATCATAATTCTGATGTTCATTCTCAATAAATGCAAGAGGGCAGGGAAGTTCTCTGAATAGTGAGAGGCTCTATCAAGTATGCCCGTACAAAATTCTCTGGGGACTTGTCGTACTTCGTCAACAATACTGATGAGCGTGGAGAACTCGAGGGGGATATTGCGACTGGGCCGCCACAGACGGGAAGGATCAATAAACTTCAATGGAAAAAACAACATTGAACGAGTCTATCATTTCTACGAGTTGTTCAACATCAAGGATGTCTTTCGAGTCGCGGTATTTCAGAGACGTCAGTGGTGACTCAGATCAGTCCTCCGATAAAATAAGACAACGGTAGTGTGTATTAATAATGCTATACCGCCAAAGTGACACATTCTGTTCAGCTTCACCACGGAAATGAGGAAGTCGCTTATCTATGACTCGAAGTGGATTGGAGAGGGAGAGAGGGACCAGTACCAGCGCCTATGAGTAATCATTTCGCGACAAAGTATGGGGAAATAAAGTCGGTAAAACCCCACGGGACTGATAAAAGCTGAGAAAGACAAGAAAAGTCAACCGCCTCTGACTGTTTGGCGATGGAGACGTAGCATCGCATTTCGTGTCGCGAATTTTTGGTCGAGGTGGGGGTAAGCTTCACTCCGATTCCGGAAAGTCAACAACGCCTTTTTGTCATCAAGAAGGCGACCAGTCGCTGACTTTATCCAGCGTCAACAACACCACGAGTCGTCTTGATAACTACAAGCGCTTGTCCGCATTATCCCCCCAGTGATAAGATCAATCACCATGGGGTCGAATGCACCGAAACGGCTGCCGTCGGATGACGTTGATGGCGATAGTAAGCAGGCCCTTATCTCGGGTTTGAGATCCGCTAATGCGTAACCCATAGTTCTAACATTTTCGGAACTCGATTTTGCGAGACTGGGACTTGTGAATAGGGAGTTTGATGATGGAATGCCGCCAATTGGAGGACAGTCTACTCAATCTTCTTATTTTCCGATTCAGAATAATGGATTATCGGTTGGTCATGAGCATCCCGATCTTACCGATGAGTTTTTCAACTCCATGATACAACCCGAACAACAAACCGAGTTTTGGCTTGATCCAGCATTGACTTCGCAGTCGTGGCAAACACCTCTTTCGACGCAGACGCAAAACACTGGGACTATCTCACCATTGGCAACAACGGGCAACCGAGTCAGTACTCCGACGACAACGAGCCCATTCGCAACTCCTGGGTTCAACCAGCCATTCGGCGGCTTTCCGATACCCGAAAATCCTCATCGCGGACTTCCACGAAAGCGAAGTCACTATTTCCGCCGTCAACCTCACCGCACAGGCAGTGATCCCATCTCAATACCTCGTCACAACCTCCAACGGGACCGCAGTTCAGATCCTATGCAGAGATGGCAAGACTCACCCCCCGAAGCTGAAGCAGCATCTCTATCCGCCATTGCAGATGCACTTCAGAAGACGCCATTGCGAAAGCGTTCATCTGCCGGAAGTCTCGGTCGAAGTCGCGTCGGCAGTCGAGCAGGATCAACGGTGAGTTTCGGGAGCGCGACGAGCGCTTCATCTGCCTCTGTTGGATCGCCCCAATCCACAACCCGTCGAGGATCTTTGAAAGGACGGGTTACCAAGTCAAAACGCTCCGCCACCGCCATGAGCAAAGATGCTGAAAAGAGACGATTTCCTTGTACGTTCTGCTGCGATAGATTCAAGAGTAAGTATGACTGGGCACGACACGAAAAGTCTCTTCATCTCGATCTTCAAGGGTGGAGATGTGCTCCGTTTGGAGGAGCTGTGGTATCGACTGAAACTGGACGGAGCCATTGTGCATATTGCAACCAACTCGAACCAACGCCGGAGCATCTCGAAACTCATAACCACGCTGCTTGTCAGAATGACGACAAACCCCATATCTTCAGTCGAAAGGATCATCTCGCCCAACATCTTCGACTCGTCCACCACGTGAAGACACTACCTGTTATCGATTCGTGGAAAGTCGAGGGACCGCCGGTGAAATCAAGATGCGGAATATGCGGTCTTCGGATGGAAACTTGGAAAGAGCGTGTCGAACATCTGGCGAAACATTTTAAAAAGGGCGATACGATGGCAGATTGGAAGGGCGACCACGACTTTGAACCGCATGTCAAAGCTCGAGTGACAAATTCTCTTTCACCTTGGATGATCGCTGCCGAAGAGAAATGCCCCGTCCCTTTCTCCGCGACCGACCCGCATTGCCGAGATCATCTTCTCCAGATCAGAGACAACGTTGGACGAACGAGTGATTTCGCTGACCAGGGCAACGATTTGGATGCAGTAGAGGAAATGGCATCGCAACCACAGCCCCGGGATAGTAATTCCATGGCGTTCCCGGAATTTCTGATCCATCATCTGGGGAGATACGCGCAGCGGCAGATGAGACTTGGGATTATCCCTACGGACGAGATGTTTCAGACGGAGGCGAGGAGGATTGTTTATGATACCGTGGATCCTTTTGATCAAACGTTAGCGGACAACGAGGACTGGCTTTCGTGCTTTAAAGAGCATCATGTCAATAGTTCTCCTGATTATATTAACAGTTCTCCAGGTAAGTGAGGGGTATTGGGAGATGGTAAAGCAGCCGTTCCTTGGATATTCTGGTAGATTGGAAAACGTGGTACAGGCCGGTGTTGATAGCTCCAGTTGGGGTTTAGATTGTGTTATATACTAAAGGCTAGATAATAATAAACAAGATTGATGCTTTGTATCTAAACTCCTCTTGGCACTGCGCCTTCTAGTTACTCGTGTGTTCATATAGGCCAGCGCTACAAGGCGTAGGGCGTAGGGCGTGTTTTCTGCAGCAGCATTTGGCCTTACTAATAATTGGCACCGAGAAAAGCGCCTGCTCACGGCCAGTTCTGGGAGACGTTCACCTATAGATGGTAGACACCTCTAGATAACACATCACACTACACATTTCAGGCAGCATGCCCACTGTCTGTGTATCCCAACCAGCTAATCATGGAAAAATGAATACCTATGTTCTGCAAGACAAAACTGCATGTCAGAGAGTTTGACTTCCAGTCAGGGACAAATTCGTCGCAAGGGAGAACCGGGGTCATCCAAGCCTGGCCAGGCTACTATAAATAGCACAGGTAGTTTGAGTTAAGAACTGATATATGCACAATTACAGCATTACTGAAGCTTGGAATATAGATAAACTTGGGGAGACCAGAAGACCTAAAACCTGGGAAAAAAGACTTAGGTAAGTTTGGCATAACTTAGGGCAAAATTTAGCATGCTTTATGAAAACTTTATTTTCGGCCCCTTATCTAGAATCTCAAGGTCTCTGGCACCGCAAGGATAGATAAAAACGAAGAATTGATAAAGATAATACTACCTTGCCACATGCATATCTCAAAACAGCATTCAACGCGACATGATAACGTCGCAGGCAATCAATCCGAGAGTGGAAACTCCGCCAGCCCCATCGTCTCCATCAGCCTTGAAAGAGGCAAGCCGAAGCGCCCCAGTTTCCACAATAAAAGTGTGATCACACCGACTGAAAAAGATTGCGCAACTAGAGATAAGCTTAAAAACTATGCAATTGAGGTTTTCAAATGTGGCTTTGTAGTTTTCCATTGAAATATTGGTAATTGTGAAGATGAAGGTGCCGTTGTTTGCGAGCGCTGGTGTCGCGACTTCTTGTGTTGCGTTCCTTTTTGGGTACGTCTTGCTTTTGTGAGAGTTGTATGCTTTGTTTGATATCTAATTGTGTGATTTAGGATGGACACTGGAAGTATTGGTCCTATCACCACCATGTCTTCCTTCAAAGACACCTTTGGTGACTTCTCCGCAACGATCCACGGCGTTATTGTCTCGACCATCCTCATCCCTGGAGCTTTAACAGCGCTAATCGCAGGCGCTTTGGCCCATAGATTTGGCCATGTGAGACTCATTGCCGTAGGATCCATTACCTTTGGCGTTGGTGCTGCGATAGAGTGCGGCGCCCCTTATCTCGGCGTCTTCATCCTGGGCCGGCTCATCAAAGGAATAGGTGAAGGACTATTTCTGAGTAATGTCTATGTCCAAGTTTCTGAGATGTCCCCCTCGCGAGTAAGGGGCGTCATGACTGCACTTCCGCAGTTTCTCATTACGACTGGTATCGTAACCGGTTATTTTACTTGCTACGGGACATCGAGGCTCGGTAGCTCGTCCATAACCTGGCGTCTACCTCTCGCTATCGTTGCTTTTCTCGGTGTTCTCTTGTCGATGGTTGCTTTTATCGTGCCTCCATCTCCACGTTGGCTTCTGTCCAAGGGACGAATAGATGAAGCTCGAACGGTGTGCCGACAACTGGGGATCGATGAAGTCGAAGAAAAGGAACTCCTGGCCCAAGTCTATGATGCACCTGGTGGCCTGGATGGTGAGACATCGCTCTGGCATGATATCCAACAGACTTTCCGAGATTTCAGATGTGCATTCTCAGCGCCATATCGTGGAAGGACCGCTTTCGCCTGCTTTCTCATGGGAATGCAACAGTTCAGTGGAATTGATGGCGTTTTGTATTACGCCCCCATTCTGTTTACTCAAGCAGGCCTGAGCGGCGAAAAAGCTTCGTTTTTAGCATCTGGGGTATCTGCAGTTGTGATTCTTGGAGCAACTATCCCTGCAACAATATTTGCGGACCAATGGGGTCGGCGAATGCAGAGCATCTTGGGCGGCGTATTGATCGTCAGCTTGATGGTGATCATGGGATCACTGTATGCATCAGGTCAAGTTCATCCAAAGCACGGAGTAGGCAGATGGGTCGTCATTGTCTGCATTTATCTCTTCGCCATCACCTTCAGCTTCACGTGGGCGATTGGCTTCCGAACATGGGTTGTCGAGAGTATGGCCCGACGGACAAGAAGCAGCGCCTCGAGCCTTGCTCAAAGCTCCAATTGGGTAAGTAAAGCCCCAGATATGTTCCTTTGTCAGGTTTTAACCCATTAAATAGGCTGCTAATTATATCGTTGCTCTTGTAACACCCGTCTTACTGGACAAGTCTTCGTTTGGCGCGTATTACCTATTTGCCGGTTGTAGTCTGGTAACAACCATCATGGTTTTCTTGTTCATGGGAGAAACAAAGGGGTATAGTTTGGAAGAGATTGAGAAGAGACATGGAGATACAAGGGAAAAGAAAATTCCTTTTAATCTGTGAGGTAGAGTCGTTATGAATGAGTTGTGTTGCTCGCTTGAGAGAGAAAAGAATGCTTTAACCCTTGGTATAATGAACATGAAGAATCCTAACTCTATGACGGGAATCATAAGGTACCCTGAGTCTTATGATAAGATGGTCTGATTCAGCACTAGAGAATCCTAAAATCCTCTAAGGGTAGGGGGCAATACAGCAGCCTACATCCAGAAGAGCAAGCATCCACAAAATTATCCAAAGAAAGGCGATGCCGAAAGTTACTTGAATAAACTCCCGTTTCACCTACAGCTGACTCAAAGACAACATGACCGATCCGGAGCTCGGGAGAGACAAGATCCATCCTCCTCGTCCTTTCTTGCCGCCTTTGACGTCGATGTTCCACATTCCAGCACCCGTTGATTCAACCCATACCGTAGCCTTAGCAGCTTTGGGCGAGTCACCACTCTGCGACAGATTGACTTGAACCGTCTTCTGAGCTGTGTTGAAGGTCAGCTTGGTAATGGACCCAACGTCAACGGTGATCATAAGTTTCAAAGGTCCAATAAACACCCTCTTCCTCACAGCATCCTTTGGTAGAACTGTATACTGATTTCCATCCTTTGAAAGAATACCCCCGAAAGCGACTATGCCAAGATCCTTGTCATCAGCGACATAAGTGCCTGAGTTTAATACTGTACCGGTAAAGCCACCGCCATAATCACCAGTGATTCCATCCCACTTGAGCGTATCAGGCCATGAATGAAAGGCAGCACTAGGAAAGCCATCTTGATTGATATTGGTAAGCGGCGCAAAAGACCCAGCGTATCCGACACGGAGAAGATAAGAGTCTGCGGGGTTGTCGCGAAAGGCTGAGAGGAGGACTTGAGAGTTCAGACCTGAGCCGTAGTGATGAATCTGACGCTCGATGCGCTGCAACTTGCCGCCGTAGATAAAGTCCCAGTATCTTCGAGCATTGCCGTTCCACCCCCAGTGAGGCACGTTGGGCATGTATCCCAGCACGCTGTTGATGGTCTTCTGTACTGAATCGTCGAAGCCAAAGTGTCTATCAAGTTAGCAACAAACAGGGCATTGGGAAGCATTATCCCTTACCTGGTCCAATAGTACACACCTTCCTGGCCAGTCGAGTCCCATGCCATCTCGCTTCCATAAGGTATCTCCTGCGAGTTCCAAAGCTCAGCTCTCTTTTTCATCGCGCTCTCTACTGCATCTGCCGCAGTGTCGTTTCCCTCTCTCTTCAAATCCATCAGAACCTCCCCAAAGACAGTCTCACCCATCAATCCAAGGTCTCTATAAGACACGTCTTTCTGGGTCATCCGAATGATGGTCTTCTGCGCTTGATTCAAGTACCAACTCCAAGGCTTAGATGTAAGCTCTGGATATGCCCGAGCGACACGATACAAGGACCAGTATGCCACCGCGACGTGGACGTAGTCATATGCCCGATCGACAGCCGCCGAGGATTCCTCGTTCCACGACATCCAGGAAGTCCAGTCAAAGTGTTTGCTGTACGGATAGTCTACTTTGGAAGGCTCATAGTAGAAAAGCGACTTGCGCACACCGTAATCTTGTCGTTGAAGCCTGCCCCAGATTGTGGTCTGAACAAACTCGTCCAATTTCGCAACTTCTTCAGTATTTGGCTGAATGACCTGTTTGAGCATCGCCGCGACGTAAGCACCAGTGCCGCCTTCGTCGCTCAGTCCCGCGATCCAGACCCGGGGATCCTGCTTGACGATGGCGCCCTTCTCATAATCATATGTCATGACCGATGGAGATCTTTTGAAAGGATCTGATGACTCATTGAACCAGGCCTTGGTAGTCAAGAACTTTCCGAGATCACCCAGGGTCTCTGTCGTGGCCTTGGTCATGTAGTAATGGACAGTCTGTACTTTGCCATCCTCGTAAGTGATGGTAACGCGGACTCGACCCCAAGCGGAAGATGACGCAGTGAGAGTGTACTGCTTATCGCCGTCTTTGCTAATCTCAAAAGCCCCCTGGGGCGATACGGCGATAGAAGAAACACCGCTGTCACTTTGAAGATATAATTGGGCTGGCAGGTCTCGGGGCACAATATATCCAGGAACTCCCAACGCAACAGGATTTCCAGTCTTGCGAACGGCCTTGTCAAAGTCGCGAATAGACTCGGATAAAGAGAACCGGACACCAAATTTGAGCGACTCGCCAGGCTCCAACATCTTTGAAGTGGGCTCGTTCCAAGGCTCTTGACGTTTCCATTCCTTTTCTGCCCAAGCCTTGGTGAAGATTTGCCACTCATAGAATCCTTCAAAGGTTTGACTACCATAATCAGTTGACTCGAACCACGGCTCCTCCAGATTCCTGTAGGCCTCCAGGGGCGTGTTTGTTCCGTTCAACGGCGTGACGACAAGGCCACTACCAGTGCCTTTAACCGGCGCGACACGGATCTGACCAGCATCCTGTCCGATGTAAGGGTCTGAGAGGGAGCAGTGAGCCTGCATCTCTTCGGCTGTTCTGTTGGTGAAGATGCTGTTGAACTCGGCTGGGAATCCAAGACCACCGAGCTCGATAGAATAATCTTCCTTATTGGTGAGGGTGAAGCGAAGGCCCAGATCGCCAGCAACGTCAATCCATTCGCGAGTGATGTTAAGAGAGCTTGAATGGAGAGTCGGGCCGAGATTCGAAGCTGCAAGAGCACCGCCTGCATTGATTTTACCTACAGGTCGACGCTTTCGAGCAGAATCACCGCTTGTCCACTCCGAACTGCCCTGTTTCCGATAACGATATGTAATATCGCCCCAATGGTACTGCCCATTCTGCGCACGAACATCAATGCGATCGAAGGGCAAAAAGTCAAAAGTGTCGTCTGCTGAGGTCAAAGACACAAGGACTTGAGCGTCGCGAACAAGGCGAGCTTTGAAGTTATCAGTTTTGATGTCGATATAGCCATTACCCAAGCCGAGGTTGTCCTTCTGTCCTTGGACAAATGGCACCGCAAGGGCAAAGACTTTGCATAGCCGCTTGAGAGATGGCATGATGAGTTGGGATACTGACCGTTATTGACATGTTATTGCGGCCTTGTTTATAGTCGTGTGCAACAGTCCCGATACATCCGGGGTCTGACCCCGCTTTTAATTAGATATTAAAAGTTAATACCAGAATTTCATTAAATATCAAAGTTAATACCATAATTTCATCATATGGAAACGGCAGTTCTCTGATTTGATCGCATGGGCAGTTGATCATGCATGATTGGAACGCCTGTAGCTATTACGCGCCAAGGTCATTACGACTCCACCTGAAAACCCCAGTTCAACTTCTACATACTGAGATAAATGCGACCTTCCCTAAACGTTATTTTACAGGGCTCGTTGGTATTCTACAAAATAAAGGACAAAAAAAAAAAAAGCCGACCTTTCGATGCAAAGGACAGCGAACGACATTATCTCACGACAGCACGGTATAAGCAGCATAAAGTTCAGGACGCAGAATGTAACTAGCGAATAAGTGTTTCTCAGTAATCTTAAATTTGAATTAATGATTTAATGAATAGATAAATGAATGAAGGGGAAAAAGATATTGCAGAGGGAAATGCTATAAAAAAACAAAAGCAAAAGCATATGCGGTTTGTGTGGATCGAACACACGACCTTCAGATATCGGATGATGATTGAAGTTTGACTTCAGTCTGACGCTCTCCCAACTGAGCTAAACCCGCTTGCTGAACTTCGTGGCCGTTATTGCTCTTCATGTTTGCCACAGCTCCATCATTCAGCCAGTATTCACCAGAGCCTGATTCAAGTGGGCGGCAGAAAACCTAAGCCTTGATCCCAAATGACAAGATACTTAGGTCAGTTTATGAGAATTCAGGGGAATTTAGGGTAAACTTAGAAGGCTTTTTGATTGGTTTATTATTGCACCCTGATTTAGGGTCCTAAACCTGAAGGGCTGCCTGGGATGGGCAACAATTCATTATGCTGCCAATATTGGTAACAGTGAGGTTCCCAACGCAATGTTTGGAGCTCCCGACTTTCAAATAGGCCATGGAGACCGGTGATGCCAAAAGCGTCAAGTTATACCCATAGAGGCTGTTCCCTAAAACTCCACTTCAGCCCACGCTACCTATTTCCAGTTTAGAGCCAAGGATGGGAATGCTTCGTTTGTTGATGTTCGCTAAGGCGTCAAATCAGAGATGGCTTCGACAATCTAGACCAACGCCCTGTCTTGGCTGATCTCTCACTGCAGGGTTCAGTCGCGATAGTTCCACGCTATCCCAGCCACGAGACCTCAGCTCTGGGATGGCTGAAGACAATCTGCGATTGAGAGGCGTTTTAATAACCATTGATTTCCCCTTTCTCCCAAAACCTTCTTGAACCGACGGCAACTCTTTAAGTTTACTATTCATATAGGCATCTTGCGAAAATGCGAAAATGGGTGTTCATAGGCGCGGTTGCCAGCCGAGCAATGGCAACATGCTACTACCCCGATGGGAGCAACGCAGCGAAAGACTACAAATACGAACCATGCGGTAACTCGACCACGATATACTCTACATGCTGCTACTTTGGGGAGGGCGATAAGTGCTTGGCGAATGGCTTGTGCAACCAGCCTGGCAAATGGGATTATCGCGCTGCTTGTCAGAACAAAGATTGGTCCAATTGCCCCGAAGTGTGCATGGACAGTGAGTAGTCCGTCCTCGCATTGGTGTTTACTGACCCTTTGTAGCGGACTCTGGTACTTGGTTCGGACTTCAAACGTGCGGAAAGAATAAGTACTGCTGCCCTCCTGCAGACGGAAGCGATTGCTGCGACAGTGGCGCCCAGATCTATACCCTCAAAGCGGCTGATCCATCATCCACCAAGACGAGCGATGCGACAAGTACTTTCCAAAGCGTTATTCGCACGACGATTATACAAACGCCAACATCAAGCGCCGATCGCGGGGGTAACTCTGTTAAGAAGTCATCGACGCCTGCTATTGTCGGGGGTACAGTCGGGGGTGTTTCTTTCATTGGATTCTTGTTCCTGGGAGTCTTTTGTGTGTACAAGCGCCGAGATCGCCCTGATGTTCCGCACACAGAAGCAGTTGCCCAGAAGAAGGATGATGAATCCGGTGGCAAAGGAAACGCGACAGTCCAGGTCTTGCCACAGGTTGGTGTGGCGGAGGCTGAAGGGACAGAGGGTGACAGATACAACGAAGTTGACTCGCGTGCTGTCAATGTTACCCGTCCTCCGCTAGCGTATCCTGAGGACGATGGAATGCCTCAACCTGCTGATATTACCCTACCCCAGCAACCGTATCCTGAACACGATAACATGCCAAGAGTTGGGAGGCAGAACCTCAGGACCCAGACTGGGAGACATGCAGGAACTGAAGCCGACTCCAACCCAATTTTACACGCCGACTCAAACCCAATTCTCCATGCAGATTCAAATCCCATCTTACAGGCTGATTCAAACCCCATTCTGCAAGCTGACTCGAACCCGATCAATGAAGCACCCGATGATGCATGGGTCAGACCGCGAATCAGGAACGTTCCTAAGAGCACTACTCATGAGCTTCCATAGATTCGATGCTAGCAATCATAGAAAGGAATTTCTGGTGGTAAATAATATGCTGATAGTGACTTATTTCGACCTCGAGGCACTGCTCAGGCTATTCGTCTACTACGGGCAAGTTCATCGTCAGTGCCCGCCTTGAATCACCTCTGATACAATGAATCATTGTAGAGCCTTCCGAAATCATAACAATTTTGCACAGCAGAAAGTCCTCTAAATCATTCACGAGGTGTTTTCCTTGCCTAAAGAATGGCTGTAAACCTAAGACGTCGATCCTAAATTTGAAAAGTTTTAGATAGGTTTAGGTGACTTTATGACCATGTTAATATAGACTTAACAGGCCCTTTATTCAACTCTTTGGCCACGCTGTCTTAGAGTGCTTAGCTTACTGGCCCCCAGAGTTCCGGTTACTTACCGCCTCCCGAACTGACACGAGTTCTAGCTTCGAATTAGGTGAAAGCTTTCATAAAGCTACGTTCATCGTCACAAACTGACACGTACCCAACAGAGTTTCGTAAGATGCATGACAGTATGAGAAACCTCAACCAGCATGATGAATAAATACCCCGCCCCCTGGCGTCTCCCATCCATTTCTTTCATCATTCAACTTTTTCATCTTGTACTCGTCGTATTACCCAGCTCAGTCTGAACCACTACATCCAGGTCCCATCATCTACAATGGCCAGCTTCAGCTGCTTCACCGAACTGCCCAAAGAGCTACGGGATAGGGTATGGGGACATGCTGCTCAACGCCGCCGCAATGGGGTCCAAATCTCTGGCCTGGAAACCCCATAACAAGGAGAAAATACCGAAACTCCCGATAACCTGTCCTTAGCCACCGCTTCATCCATCCAGTTGCTCACTTCTCCATTACCCAAAAAGTACATCCCTGCTCTCGGTGGAAGCAAAGGCACTTCGAATGTGTCTACGTATGTAGGCGACAACGCAGTGTGGTTCGTCTGCGAGGAGTCAAGGATCGCTATGGAAAAGCACATTCGACGGTCGAAGAGTGTGCGTGCGAAGGAAGTCAAAATGGAATACTACCTCAGGAAATATGCCTTAGGTCACTTACCCGCAAGGGGCTGCTTTTCTGGGGACTCTTCTCGGCCATTTCTCATCCGACCTAATCAGGATCTCTTTATCCAACAGCCCAGAGCCCTCAAGAATATTGACTGGATTCAGATTCACTGCGATATCATAAAACAACTGACCCCTAGGGCTTCCGCCTACCTGCCAAAATTGCGATAGAATGGGATAGCGATTGGGGAATCAAGCCAGATTTCAAGAAGTATTGGAAAAAGACACTTGACCACTGGGAAGTTTTGTGCGACGCGCTTCGCGAATTCGATGGAAACATTCAGATATGGATTTTCGATTACAATCTCAAGTTGAGAGATGATGTTGAAGAGTGGCCAACACGTACAGACGGAATTTTTTATGCCTGCGACAGGTGTTCCTAGAGGCTGCATCCAGACATAACCCTCTTAAATACTGGAGATATATTAACGAAGAGGGGCATGATTCAATAGAAACTTCGATCTAGTCCGCAAAATCTATGTACAGCACAGGTGATGACGCTCACTCAGACTTCATAAGTTACGGTCAGTATGGTGAGGAGCCTGACATGCCATTTCGAGGCGAACTTGGGCTGCTTGGTTGGGATGGTCTGTAACTTTATTGAAGGAGGTGTTTCGGCTTCACTATTTCTAGGGGGGTTCCATTGTCGAATGGATATGAATGCCCGCAGTTTAGAAAAAGAAATCGGAAATTTCTTCTTCAAGCTCTGGATTCTCCATTACTATCATTCAGTGGCCATATTGTCATGCTGCCATTATGGACTACACGTTTCCGTCCCTAAGCCCCGAGCTTCGCAAGCAGACCTCAATCAAGTCACGATAGTTCAATATGGCGAGACATTTACTCACGCAAATTGTCTATTCAGCGCAATAGAGTCAAGCTTCGGCCCGTGAAACCACAGAGAGCGATATAAATGCCTTGGAGCACAGGAACGTGTTAGTCGAGGTTACAGGTTTTTTTCGTATATCTAGAGGTGCACCACTTATTAGGGTGTCTTTTGTGTCTTTGTAGGCAGTTTTGGTCCAAATATGTCGCAAGAATCTTGCAACATGTGCGACAATAAGGTTTCACGTTGTAACTTGAGCGCGAATAAGAATTTATCTGCAAAGCTAAAACAAGCCGGCGATGACTGAGGCCGCAAAGTATGTTTTCACGAAAGCATAAATATTCAGCGTCTCTACAGCATAAAATTTGCAATTACTTCCCTTCTTCCTCCCCAGAATTCTTTCCAACATCAAAATCATCCCTACAGAGTAAGATCCGTCACCCATACCAAGAGCCTACAGTGCAACTCAGCCCACTTCCTTAAATTCCAGTCTCAACTGCATCCTCCTCAATGACGAATTTCTCAGATCTTCCATGGGAGATCCGAGACGAGATCTGGAAGCCTGTCCCCCGGGATGATCATCCGGGAGTACACATCTTTGGACACTACGACGAAAAGAAGAAAAACACACCCGAAGGCCGTTCCATGATGCACGGCAACCTCTTCAGCGGTATACTGTCTGAGCCTCCGCCCCATCGATACTTCAAGAGTCTCCGCGAAGGCTGCGACGATGAGAACATCTCGACTTACCTGATTGACGGTGCCATGTGGACTACTTGCAAAGAGTCGAGGCTTGTCATGGAGAAACATTTCAGCCAGTATAAATGGCCTACTTATGCCGATTTTTTCAGACGGTTTTATAGAGACACAAGGGAATTTATAGGCTATCCTTACGACGAAGTTTTCCAAGTGCCTTCAACAGGTTACTTCCAAGGCAACTCTCCAGCCTACTTGACGGTCTTCCCTCGCAGAGATCTCTTTGTCTTCCAGCCTGATACCTTAGAGGGTGTAGATTGGTATTTTGTTGGATCCGGCCCAACCCGAGGAGGTATGCGCCCCCCTTTCCGAAGACTCCAGCATATCGCCATCGAGTACAATCCAAAGTGGTGGGATGAAATGACCGACTTGCCGGATCGCCCAAACGTCAATAATCTGATAAACGGTGTTTTCGAACTGAGAGACTGTTGCAAACTGTGGTTCATCGATACCTCTCTAAAGAGAAAAATGGATGCCCCAGCTTTCGAGGAAAATTCTAGTGATTACGAGAAGCTCAACGCATTCTATGCCAGAGACAGGAAGTTCCTGGAAGTCGATTGCATCGATGGTTCTGACTTCCCAGAGGACTGGGAGTATGCAAAACCGGTCACTGACACATCGAATCGAGAGCGTAGCTTCTCAGTGGATTTTTTTCGACAGTTACAGGAGGAGATCTGGTACCAATACCGCTCTGCGGTATTCCGAGCTAAGCATTTCAATGCCGGTAATGTTTTGCATGCGCGGTCGCGGTCGGCTCACTGCAAGATCGGACTTCTTGGGTGTGACGAGCTGTAAAACCTCAAACAAAACTGTGAACGAGAAATATCAAGGATGACGGAGGAAATTATCATCACTTTAGGCGACAGTTTTAGATAGAGACAGTATGGAAAAACGCCCTTCAGCTTTCATCGAGATAGTCCCTCTTGATGACATTGCTTTGGGTCTGGCAATGAACCAAAGATTGATAGATATCCAAAGAAGAGCCAGTGGTGATTCTTACAGTAAAGGTCGACCAAACTTGACCCAGGTAAAAAGTCAAGTTTTAGAACTGGCCTGTAAGCTAGATGGCAAAATATCACATAGGATGTCAGAGGACTTACTAGGAAAACATAAACGATCTATTAGTATATTAAGTTGATCCAGATTATCCTAAATTTACTGATTCTTTTTTATCAATTCCTTTAAAAGCATAAATTTTTATAAATTACTCGATATCTTGAAGACTAATACCTAATATTCTGCCACAAGGAGTGGCTGTGAATCTCGATGTAAAGTTTAATACACGAAAGTAGTGAATCAGATCGCAAAAACCTTTCCAGGACAGTATACATGTTTGGCATTATCAGCTTTCAGGTCGCGAAATTTCTTCCCTTTATTTACATCATCTTTTTCAGCTCTGAAAACCCCCACGCGCTGCAAAACCTACACACAGTACGACAACACACTTCCCTGAGCTATTCCTCAGCAAAGCCTTTACTCAAGCTCCAGATCTACTCGTACTGTCATCATGTCTGCATTTCAAAGATTCGGGAAACTCCCCAGAGAGCTTTGAGACCAGATTTGGAGCATGGCTCTCCGGGATGAGCGTCAGGAGTACATATCTTCAGCCAATACAATTCAGAGGGGTTTGCCGAGAGTCGATGCCTTGCAAATGGGTGTTGGGGCAGCTACGTATTATCTGCACCGTCATGGCGTCAGTATTTCCAGAACTTAGATGAACATCGCAGCAATGAGAATATCTTGACATATCTGATCGACGGGGTCTTATGGACCGCCTGCCACCAGTCGCGACTCATTATGGAAAAGCGCTTCGGACAGACAAAGAGACAATCAAATACTTGCTCCTTAGATGCCTCCGGAGAGCTCACTTCCAAAGAAGCTTTCAGAAAGGCATCAACAGGCTGCTTTGATGGGTCACCTCTTGAATTGGTGGCAGTTCATCCCCACTGAGACGTCTTTGTCTTGCAGCACCATGATTTAAACAAAGTCGATTTCGGATTCCTCGCTTTGCAAGCTGCAATGTCAGGTGATGGATTAGAATTCGGTTGTGTGCAACATGTCGCCATAGAGTATGACCAAAAGTGGTGGAACGAGATGTCCAAAGGGTCTTATATGCGGAGCGTTCCTGATATCGACGCGCTTATGGATGCTGCTTTCGAACTGCAATTTGTCGTTTGGAAGTTCTGGTTCATAGATCACGCTCCATGTATGAGTGATGCTTGGGGAGTGATGTAAACTCTTGAGATCGATTTCGATAATCTGCTCTCGTTGATCGAAGTGACAGCCTTGAGGCGACGGATTGAATGGGCGCAGTTTAGTTTTACCGCCGTAGCCTGGCTTCTTGCCGGAGATTTCTCGTCCGACCTGATGTTAACCTCTGGGATGCGCAGGACGAGTTGAAAGGAACTGAAATCACTTTGCCTAACCGAACAATCCGAGCCTTCCAAAGTGTCGATATCACTCATCCGCTATCTACTTCAGCAGTGACAGATGTGAAATGAGGAATCATGGGAACAGTCTCAAGCAAAGTACAATTTCCCTCACGGGGTTATGATTGTATTCTTATTGTCCAAGTATTCTAATGTTTTCTCGCCGGACATATCAACCTGTTTTCCTCAAATACGATCAAATACCCCTTATTTTCCGTCCTGTTGAATGGACTTTCGACCCTCCAGCCTTCCATGACCGCCCCAGTAATGTGGCCATGGAGATTTCGCAAAATAATGAACGCCCTCAAGCCTCGGTCATACTATATGAGGTCTTTGAGGTAATACCATGATTCCTTTCCGTTGACATGTTGTTATATGTATACCCATTGTCTGGGGTATACCATTGTAGTTTGTAGTTGTTTACTCAACTCCCCAAAGATTCGTCCCTCCATTCTCCCCATTGCGCCCATCTACATCCTCAGAATGCAAAGAAGGCGACATCATATGAGGATCACTAGCAAGCACAAAGCTGGTAACCGTATAATCCGCATTGCAAACCCGCTGGGGGAATCGACAATAACTCTTCCCGCCAAGGCGATTGCGACAATCAGCTCTTTGGCAAACATGGCCGTAAACGCAGTTTGCTCGGCGACAGCCTCCTCGACGGGTACACGGGACAGAACGGGAAAGGTGTTCCAGCGCAGGAAGGAGGTCTTTATCAATGGGGGAATGTTCATATTCGCAGTTATCGTTTTCGCACGAGTTATACAGCTGTGCGTTATTGCAGAAGCGCCGCTCTTGCGATAGCGCCTTGAGGCGCCGTGCGGCTTCGGGATCAGGCGGAGGTAAATATGCATCTAGACGGTCCTCGACGGCGTTGATGGCGACGAGGCCGTCGGCAATGTCTTCCTTTCGCGGGAGACACTCGATGTTACTTTTGGTGTTGTTGGTGGAGCCGCGTCGCCAATCGCTAGCAAAGTTCTTGGTGCTCGTTCCAGCGGTAGATGGCGAGGGCGTGCTATTCTGGCTGGATGTCTTACTATCGACATGGGGGAACTTGCAGCTGCTGCCGTATCGGCAATTTCCTTGCATGTAAAAGCTGCAGACCGCATTCCCATCGTTCGAAGTTCCTTTTGTCGTAGAGTTTGTGTATGGAGAGCTGACTTTGTTGATATTCGTAGATGACGAAAGGCTTGTCTTTGTTTGCGCGGTAGAATAAGCGTATGTGAGAGGCATATGGCGGAAAACACCAGGGAGTTCTTCAACGTTCATACCCAGTCTGTCAAACTCCTTATGAAACAACAAACTCGGCGTTCGAATAAGCGTGAATCTTTCACGGTTGCCCATAAAGGGGATAAGGTCAGATACGTAGCCCACATCATGGCAGGCGGCAAAGTAAATATGCTTGCACTGGGCGTTGTCGGCGTAAAGGCGCAGAATGGCCTTGACTTTAAAGTCGGCGTTTTCTTTTAGCTCGCCGGCGTCGATAAAATCAGCAAGACCGTAAGAGCGATTGAATCCCGCTGTGAAGGATGAGAACGAGCGCTTCTCTGCGCCCGCGAGACCGTTCTTGCAGAGTGCTTTTGATAGGCCTGTGAGATTGGCGTAGACGCGGACCATGACTTCACAGGACTCGAGGCCTTTGCGGCGTAAACTATCTTTGATAGTATCGTTGAGTTGCTTTGCGGCTCTGCTTCCGCCTTCTTCGCCGTCTTTGACGAAGCGTTCGTCAAAGATGTAACCATCTCCATCGACGACTACGAGAGCAAACGGATTACGCTCTTGACCTCTTGCGAGCTGTTTGTATCGTTCTCTGCCCTCACGCTCTTCCTCATAGTCGCTCTTGAGGCGCTTATAGTCCTCGATTAGAACGGCATATTGGTCGAGAATGTCATCAAGGGCGTTGTTATTTCGGAACTCGGCAAGCCTGTCAGCTGCTCTGTCGATTGTCTCATCAGGAAGCATTTTCGGCGGATGGCGACGACATGCTCCGCATTTCCGACGTAAGTAAAGTGCGATATGTATTCCTGTGAGAAGAGGGAGTATGATGTTGCTTATGGTGAGCACTGAGTGCGGGCAAAAGAATGCCTGTAATTTTAAGGCGGTAGATGAGCTACGGTTACGGAGTCATGTGATCTGACACGTGTGTCACAGTTCAGGCCTCAACGGCAGAAACCCAACTGTGTCTGGTAGTGAATAAAGGCGAAAGAAGAATGGCCACGTAACAGCTACTTTGGTTCTCTGTTGTTGTATTTGTTTATTCATTCAAAGCATTTACTTTGTTGTAGATATCTTGTTTTTGCTTGTGAACTTCTTTGAGCATCATATGTTTGCAACCGTGCATTTCCGTGCCCCACTAACGGCAGTGTCCAAACAGCTTTCCTGTACCACGAATCAGTAAGACAAAATGAAAAGCAGAATGACGCTTGAGCTTTTTGGAGTGCTCGTGTGCCTAAATGGCAGATTTAGAGCTTCCTAGCAGTTCAGCATTTGGAAGCATCACCTTTCATCAAGCGGCCCTCAGTTCATATCTTGTTCTGTGGCTGCCCAGCAACTTCCATGCATCAACAAACGCAGCAACAGGCATGCTGTACCAAGCAACCAATCGCCGTCTACACCGCTGTCTACTCTACAGTTTGCTCCTCCCCCCATTCTTCGCTGAAAGGATAATCCGTGTACCCATCCGCACTCTTTACCTTGTAAAACGTATCTCTTTGATATGGCGTCAAAGGAACATTTCTTGCAAATCTAAACGGCAAGTCCGGATTGGATATAAAATGTCTTCCAAGCGCAAATGCAACAGATTGGTCTTTGAACAATGTTTTCATGGCCTTGTTCGTCTTTTCTCCCGTGTAACCTCCAGCAAGGATGACGGGACCAGCCTGCCCCCATGCTCGCAGTGCAAAGTCGAGACTTTCCTGGTCAGTGACCTCTCTATCCACGTTCCCGGCAATGCGAGGCTCAATGAGATGTAGGTATGCCAGTCCCAGGTGTTTCAACTCAGAGATTAAATGTGTGAACTGCGGCTCCGGATCTTCCATCCGCATGCCTTGGAACGTGCTGAATGGTGACAATCGGACCGCTGTGCGGTCTGGCCCTATCTCTCTTGAAACGGCTTTCGCAATCTCAATGCAAAATCGCGATTGATTCTCGATACTTCCGCCCCATTCATCGGTCCGTCTATTACAGGTATTTTGCGTGAACTGATCAATCAAGTATCCGTTGGCAGCATGGATCTCAACCCCATCGAAGCCCGCATCAATAGCGTTTCTGGCGGCGTTGGCGAAGGACGCGATACACTCCCATATCTCTTCAGTAGTCATGGGTCGAGGCGTGAGATATTCGTCACTGATAGGAACATCGCTGCTGCTGACCATCTCCAATCCAGCTTTTTCAAGCGCGTGCTGGCGCGCTGCTCTGCCGACATGCCATAGCTGCATGAAGATGAAGGATCCTTTCTTGTGAACCCCATCGGTGACGCGTTTCCATGCCTCAATCTGCTCCGGCGTGAAGATCCCAGGCGCATTCTCATCACGACCTCGTGACTTCTCCGACACAAATGTTGCCTCAGTAATAAGGAGTGTTCCAGGAACTGAAGCTCTCTGCGCGTAATACTCGATCATCATATCCAACGGTGCGTGGTTTTCGTCAGCCCTCAAGCGCGTCATGGGCGCCATGACGACGCGGTGCTTCAGCGAACATCGTCCGATATTGATAGGGCTCTCAATATTTGTCATGTCGAATATGTAACTATTCGTAAGACTCTCGGAAAGTCAAAGACAAATACCGAGACAGTGGTCTCATATGAAGCTGAGGTGGATAATCGGAGCTGACCTCAGACCCCGCATTGGCCAAGCACGTCACATCAGATCCATCTGTCAATATTGGTCGGATGTTAGAGATGGAGTCGGTGGATCAATGGCATCTCGGAAGTTATGATAATTTTTTTTTCTATCCACATGGAAAATGGAGAATAGCGAAAAAGTTCCTGATCGCCGTTGGAGAAATGGAGCTGTGGAAAGTTCTCGATCCAATCGTGCGTCAACGTTGAGATGCGGCTGAGAGCCAACGAGCCCGTTCATCGGTAATTATGAGCCCACTTTACGAAATGAGAGCAGTTCCCGTACTTGGGGTAGCTTGTGGAGCTGCAGTGATTTTTGAAAGAAATTCCCCATATCTTGAGATTTTTAACTGTGATGACTTTGTCTGTTGCTGCTGCTGCGCTGCATGAGACGGTTTTCGCTGAATTGTTCTTCGATTGGCACTTCATGACAAGCACCGAACGGCTTTACTTAATCCCCGCGGATTTATAACGTGGCATTAATTAAGCTAGGTACTGCAACGTCGGCGGCTGTGGCTGCCAAGTCAATAAATAGAAGCAAGCATGTGACAAATGAGAGCATCCGAGTCAAGCCCATTTCTCGACGCGCTTGTACATCTTTGTCCGGCGATGTATTTTCTCATTGCTCACTGCTCTCACTTTTCCCCGCCGATCGCGGGCACCACAAACCCGCCCTAACCGCCTGTCACCACCCACTACCTGCTGCAAAAACTGCCCCAGGTCTGGGGTACGTTACCCACTAAACCCCAATAGATAAACGTCCCCCAACGGCTGGTAACGTCGCGAATGCCGTATAGCCGGTGATAACATCATCGTCACAAAAGATTTCCTGAAATGTTATTGACGCTTCGGCACAGCACAGCAGCCTTATCTTTGAGTTCTGGCCCATTTTGCGAAAAATACCAGCGTCGCTTGGCTCGAGATAACCATAGGCTGATTCCCTCCCTGTGACCCCTCATTCACTCGTCTGTGGCGTACTCCTAGTTCTTGGCTCTGGGAGCAGTGTGACAGCCAGAGGAGATAGCTACTTCTCCACAGCGTTGCTATAATTTGTGAATGTTTGCATCAACGACTTGGCGGGTGAGTCAGACAAGCATTGAGATGTGATTAATTACAATTGGTAAGCTGTTGATCCTTCGTCGCGCTCAGAAATTGGCAAATGTCAGTCCCAGGGCGTGAAGTCGTGCGGGAATCGGACGTCTTGGCTGCAAGTCTGGGGTCGGCTTTTGCTAGCCAATTACGCGTTCCCAAATGCACTACCAGGGCGTCACTTCGGCCAAGATAGCCAATCGCCGCGGACTAGAGCCTTGGCTGAGATAAAGGGTCATGTGTTGGCACTCCCAACTTTCTTGTGGCGGAACTGAAAGGTCAGCTCAAGTATCAGGGCAGAGAAGCTTTTATCTTTCTTCATCCTCATCACAAATTACTGCGACATCTCAGCCCATGACTGAGAAAATACCCTTATCAGCCTATTAGCGCTATCAATTCCTCGAGTGTCCACCATCAAAATGTCGGCTACACAGGTTTTGTTCACCACTACTCCTACAAACACCACACTACCAGAACCGCCAAAGCGCAGAGGAAGTTGGGTTCCCACGCGACGGAAGTCAGGATGTCCTCTTGAAGTCACCATCGATCGGCACTTCGAAGCCAAGATCTACACCTCAGGCTCGACCATCACAGGCTCTGTATCTTTCTCACCCAGCACAGATCTCACTGTCGATGCCTTCGAGATAGCCTTTACCGGCTCTGAAACGACTCTGGTTCAAATGTTTCACCAAGGAACAATGCCTAAATCGGGCCACAAGTTCCTCCAGCTTCGAATGCCAATCCCAGAAAGCGCCCTTCCAACAGATGGGTTGCTCCAGGCTGGGCAATTTTATGAAGTCCCTTTCTCTTTCGTCATTCCTTACCAACTTCCCAGCGCGGCATGCAAGCATCGAAACCCAATTATCCGGGAGCGACATTTGCAGCTACCGCCGACAGTTGGGTCCTGGGAACACGATGACATGGCTGTTCATACGATTGCCATTAACTACGGCGTCGATGCACGAGCGCTGTTCAGAACTGATAAGGGCAAATCGATGGTTCTGGAGAGAACCCATCCTGTCAAAGTCATGCCTTTTCTTCCTGAGCAACCGCCTCTGCATATCGTACCCGGAAACCCCCGGTTTACACTCACTCAAGAGAAGTCCATCCGAAAAGACATTCTTTCATCTAAGCTGGGCTATATCAGGGCATCTACAAGCCAACCTGAGCCTGTAATTATCTCAGCCGACAAACTGCAACCATCAGAATGCTCACTAAACATCGACCTCGAATTCTGGCCAACATCCAAAAAGGCAACACCGCCTGAGATGTATGCCAAGTCAGCTTGCATCAAAGCCTCTACATACTACTCTACCGGGCATCTGAGCTTTCTACCAGATCAGCACAACTTTCCCAGCGTGATGCCGAATCCCATCCTGAGCTTTGTTCTCGACGAGAATGCGACGGTTACCCAATCTCTCAAACCTGTCTGGGAACAGACGTCTGCGTCATTCTCGGCACCAAACTCTCGCCGTGGCTCTGAAAACTCAACTATGGGCGATGAACCTCCTCTCACGGCTTCCAGGCGAGGCTCAAAGAGTAGTGATATCCTCAAGACGGAAGCGCCAAGATATACCTCCACTCTGCCTATTTCGATCGCGCTTCCAAGCCCCGATAACAAGATTCTTCTTCCGACCTTTTACTCTTGTCTGATCAGCCGGACGTATATACTTGAGGTGGTTTTGGCTTCAAGAACGCATGGTTCAAGCTTTACACTACGACTACCTTTGCAGATTGCTGTCGAGGGACATAACGAGACTGGTATCAACCATGTGCCGACTTATGTGAGTATAACCGAAAGAGAATAGTAAATCGCCTAGGCTAACATGTCAACAGGAACAGGTCCAAGCTGGGCAAGATCTATATGACACGCTGCCGACTTACGATACTGCTATTTAATCTGATTAGGGGCCTTGTTTGTTCAGATCGTTTTCTTATCCCTGCTATTTACATTGGTTTCAGAGTTTGGTGCAGGCATGAGTTAGTATCTATATACCCAGTCTTTAATAATTATTTATGGTTTATTTTAACCATGCATCAACCTCGCCCATAGTGATGATGATGTTCTATTTCCTGCAATGTTTCTTGATCCGGTCCGGAACGGGACAATTGATTGATAGAGGCTGAGACATTGTGCCTCAGCTGTCCACAGAACCACTACGTGCATAGCACTATCGAATGCGAACTCACATGGCCAGACAATGAATGATTAGATTGGTTGATAGACCGCCATGGCTCTATTGAAGGCAGCTGAACCCAAGACTTCAGTTCAAACACCTCACTTTCTTCACGGACATCTCCGTCCGACCCAATCATACCAGTCACAGACATGGATGATTTTGTCGGCATCATCTGTCTACTCAGGCCAATCGTCAACCGGGCTGTAATTCTATAAGTAGCCTGCAATGGCTCGTCAAATATTTCTGGTCTGCATTTTTAACACAAACTCATTCCAACAGCATTCCATTTTTCTTTTTCCGCAATGGACGATGCAATTCCAAGTGCCGCGACTCAACGTCTGATTGCTTACCTCGCCAACAATGGTGGCTACGAGTATGACACTTCGATGTTATGGGTCAATGTTCTGAATGAAGCATTTCCCCTCAACCATGCAGACTCTTGGCTCTATGCTCCAGTACGCCCTACGACGATCCTCACGGGATGCCTACCTTCTAACCCAAGTCATAGGAGTTCTCTCACAAGACTGGTCGCTGCGATCTTGTGACATCGCAGTCAACTGCAGATGAGACCTGGCCAAAGCATTTTCAGGCCACTGGGCTTCCTTTTATTGCCGTCGAGTTCAAGTCTCCAAGTGTTAAGGCTGGCGACTCTGACTGGGAAAAGGCGTATCAACAGATGACAAACACAATGAATAACATAATTGATAGTGGTTTGTATGAGGCCCAGACGGTTTATGGCGTTGTGGCAGCTGGCACTAAGTGTGCCTTGTATTTTTGGGATGGTTCTGAGACGAATCGCGGATTCGTGAGCATCCACCCGGAGGCGAAAATGAAGAATTTGGAAGTGCCAACGGAGCGTGCCTACATCATGACTCAACTCGAAGCTATGAAGATCACCTCACCTGCTAGCTCTCAGTTATTTTTGGAAAAATAGGCTTTTACCTGAGGGTTCATAATCGATATTGAATCCATTCCTAGACAAACTACCTAGCTAGAGATTATTCCACTTTGTCTTATTATTTTGGCTGTTGGCCCTTGTATCTTGCCTGTGTTTCCTATCCTTCGCCATCGTCCCACGTCTGCACTACCCTGATGTCTGGTAGTTAATGCCTCACATCATTGGTACCTGTCAACGGGTTGACCTGTTCAAAGACTGGCTGGACAACGGGTACAGTGGGGTTAGAATCAGATTGTACCCATGACATCGTTGGCCTAGATGAGGATCCTAGAGAGTCTCTGAAGCCGCCATGGGGATCTCCAGCTTCACCTCGCGACCTCTTCCCCATGCGAAAAGCTAAGATGATACCAGCGATGATAAGAGCGAGACCGGCGAGTGACCCGACCACGGCACCAGCAATTAAGCCCGCACTGGGACCCTTACTGTCACCAGACAACGCAGTAGAGGAAACCTCTGTTTCTGTGGGCTCAGAAGGACGTGTTTGAGCGGTAGCGGATGAATCTGTTTCTGCTTCTGTTGGTGAAGAGACCACTTCTATTCCTTGAGTTCCCGTGATAGTCGTTTCACTTTGGGTCGATGGTGTCTCACTTTCGGTGCCCCCTGCCAGTCCAGTAAGCTCAGTTATGTAATAAGAAGCTTGATTCTACAGTAGTACTTACAGTCTTTGGGATGCTCAAGGTACAGCGTGCTGACGCCACTTGAATAACCGATAAATTCATCGCAACTAATCATCCATTGAGCCTCCGATTTATCATCGTGTTGCGCATATAACTCCACTGAAACACACTCGCCACGGCTATTTCCATCATATTAGATCACAGCAGGTCAAAGTTGGATCGAGAGGTATTTACCAGTTCCATGAAGATGAAGTACTGAAAACACCAATGGTGTAATAAGTGTATAGAAGAGTGTTGCCGTCACAGGATGTTCCAAACAGTCGGGTTGTGCGTAGCGTGGGGCTATCGACAAAACTGTTACAATTGGCATAGGTTGTTGGATCTCCGGGTAAGTGAAATCCCGTCAGAAAAGTCGCGCTCCCTGGGCAGCTGTATGTTTCGGCTAAGAGATTCTAATCAGTGAATGACGTATCTGGGCCTGGAGGGAGTCATACTCGTTCCATCTCTTACAGTATAGCCAATTACGGACTGACACTCGACATGCGAGATATGAGTCTGGATAATTAGGAGTACAGAAACGATAATCAGAAGGACTCGGGACATGTTTGATAATGGCTTTTGGCAAGCTAAGAGTTAACAAGGAGAAAGCCCTCAAAATGGAGAAGAGGAGGATTCGGGTTGAAATAAGGGATTAGCAAAGATCTTTCTCCCGCCTTCGCACTTAATGAATGGCTTAGTGGCGCTCGATAGTGCATTTTCAACGTGCAAATAAGTTTCAGCTGGTCTCATAGTGACATGATGCTATTGGTGGTGAGATTCTTGGCACTGCAGAATATCACAGCCTGCTTTTGCCTGGCCCAGTAAACGACATCGAGGAAACACAATAAAGGGTCACATGTTAGATTATGGGAACCCAGACTCCTCAAAATATCAATCTGGCTTGCACCTGAATAGAATGCAGGCATTGTGCTTCGCCTCGTATTCTGCGGCACTCGCAGACACAGCCATGGTTGACAGCAGATGATAGAACAAGATGCTTGTGTTATCAGTCCTTTCAGCCACAGGAAACAAAAAGCAAAAGAGAGAATAGATAAGGCGGCAAGAGACAACAAGCCACATACTAGGTACACACATAAGGCTACCTCAGGTTGCATAAGGCTAGGTAACATTTTATCCTGGTCGCCAGAATCTCCTCTACCGACAGTTCGGGCACAACGGACTCGGGCTTCCCGAACTCCTAATAATCTCAGCACAGAGGGAAGGCCCTAATATCATGATTCTGAATTGCTCCACGAGATCGGGCGAGATGTTTCCGAAATCCTGGCTATAAACCACTTAACTCCGCTTAAGTCCATCATTTGAGCGTGTTCGGCGATCATCCCAGCCTCAATCTTATCATATAAGCATGACCCACCATGGCGTCCGCAAAAAGCTTCTGAAAGGATCATTGTCATAAGTAGCATAGTTTCCTCCTTAGACCAAAGACTTAATGGGCAAGTTTTGTGCAAATACCTTGGACCCTTTCGTCGTATCGGAACCAGTTCATCATCACCATTCCATCCTTAGCCAAGATGACAGCTACGACATTCTCTCAGTACACTGGTGAAACAGAGGGCCTAGAAGTTGCTCAAGCATTCCCTGAACAGGTTTCGGGAAAAGTTGTGTTGGTGACTGGAGTGAACCGAGGCGGTATTGGTTACTCGACCGCTGAGGCTTTGGTACGTCTGGCGACCTTGACACTGCAAAAAAAAAAAAAAAAACCTCTAACTCTTTCGCAAATCAGGCATCAAAGGGGCCATCGCATCTCATCATCACAGGCCGCTCTCAAACGAAGCTCCGAGAATGCGTCGATGCGCTCAAGAGTCTGTACCCCAAGGTCAACTATGTGATCCTCCAGTTCGACCTTTCAAGCCAACAGTCTGTTCGCGCTGCGGCTGCAGAACTTCTCAGCAGAGATGATATTACAAAGGTCGACCTACTTATCAACAATGCTGGCGTAGCTTTTCTCCCGGAACATAGTTATAGCCCAGAAAATATCGAGATGCATTTCGCAACCAACCACATCGGCCATTTCCTCCTCACGAATCTCATTATGCCAAAGTTGATCAATGCGGCAAAAGAAAATCCAAAAGGTGCGACTCGCATAATCAACGTGTCCAGTGGGTCACCAAAATGGGCTTATATGAGATGGAGCGATATCAACTTTGAGAAGAAGAACAAGGATCTCCCAGAAGAAGAACGACCCAACTACGAAGTGCATAGAGCATGGGGGTCTCCTAATGTCGAAGAAATGAGCTATATCCCCCTGGCGGCATATAACCAAAGCAAAGTGGCAAATGTGCTCTTCAGCATCGGCGCCAACAAACGACGGTACGAGAAGTACGGCATTTTATCTCTGGCAGTGTTTCCAGGGTGGATTGTAACAGAGCTGAGCAGACACATGCCTTCTGAAGCTCGCGAAGCAGTCATGAAGGTAGGAAACCAGAGGGGAGTGAAGTACAAGAATTTACAGGCAGGTTGCTCGACTACTCTTGTTGCGGCACTGGATCCCAAACTTGGACCGGGTGAGAAGAGAGAGGGCAAACAGAATTACGGCGTTTACTTGGAGGATTGTCAGATATGCAATGGAGCGCACCCTCGAGCTGAGTCTGATGAGGAAGCGGACAAACTTTGGGCGTTGTCTGAGAAACTGGTCGACGAAACATTCTAAATTAGTTCCTTTTGTAAGGATCAGC
Source organism: Fusarium beomiforme (assembly GCA_002980475.2). Taxonomy (NCBI): domain Eukaryota; kingdom Fungi; phylum Ascomycota; class Sordariomycetes; order Hypocreales; family Nectriaceae; genus Fusarium; species Fusarium beomiforme. Next base: position 32,129 of record PVQB02000313.1, on the reverse strand, counting down.
TAGCATTATTCATAGATCTCATAGATGAAGCTATGTCTTGTGTTGCACTGCTTTCAGTTCCGATTCTGTAGCTAAGCTAGATGTTGTAAACCTAAATATGCTCATTTTCAACCAATCGCTCCCTTTACCATCTCTGCTTCTCAGATAGTCGTGGTTGAATGCGAACTTTGAAGTCCAGCGGCTTAACGAACCAATAGCTCTGGGTATGCCAGTTCTGGTGTTGCAATGAAGAATCAAGACTGAAGTCAAAGTCGCGTATAATTCGTGGAATAAGCTTTGACATTTCAAGCATGGAGACATGCCGACCGATACAATTTCTTGATCCGAGGCCGAACTAAAATACGATGGCTATCAGTAACTGGGTTCCAAACTTCACCAAAAGAGCCTTACCGGCATGTAGTAGCGGTTCATTAATGAGAGCTTCTCGTTTTCGGCCGTGAGCCACCTATCAGGGTTGAAGGAATCGGCATCGTCGCCCCAGACGCGAGTATCACGGTGGGCTACCCAAGTGTTGATACCGACAATAGTCTGTACTAATGATTAGCTCCGACTCGTAAGACCAGTCCTTGTTGCCTTTCGACTTACTCCTTCTGGGAAGAATCGTCCGCTGATGGTTGCACCGCCTTCAGGAACAACTCTCTCGAGGGGAAGACCAGTGGCGGGATGCATTCGTAGCGCTTCCTTGATAACAGCTTGGAAATAGACCATCTGCTGGCTCTCCTTGAAAGTTGGTGAGCTTGACAACTCTCCTCGTGCAGTGAAGTCGTCAATCTCGTTTCTCAACTTCTGTAAGCAAGCCGGGTTCTTAAGTAGATAGTACAGAACAGCTGAGAGACTGATAGCAGTTGTATCAGACCCTGCAACCATGTTCGACGTACATCCCATTAGAACATGATATTGAGTGAACACATCCGGTGAAGATGCGTGCTTTGCTAAGAACTTGGTGAGGAAGTCTTCCATGGTGACCTCGCTCTCTGCAGCCACTGGCTTGGGAGCGACCTGCGCTTGACGAATTCGCTCGTTTGTAAAGTTCAAGATATAGGCTCTTCCCGTGCCCTTTCCCCCGGCAGAAAGCCAATTCCTGATCTTGTAAATGTACTTGTGAAGACTCGGGAAGATGCCAACAAGTGTTGCATAACCCAGATGGTCTTCCAAAGCACCGATAACATTACCTATATCATCTCCACTATCCAAGAAGCCAAAACGCTTCGCGTAGGTGATTAAGCCGATGACATCGAAGGCATAGCATTGGAACCAGTGTCGCATGTCAACGGGTAGATGGGCTGAAGTGCTGGACATTTCGGAGAGACGTTGGGTGAAGATATCGGCGCAGTCATCGACGAAAGGTTCGTAGTGGACCAGCGATGACATAGCATATGTTGCTTGATAGAGTTTTCGGTTCTGGTTGTGGCGTTTAACGGATTGATCGCTGAAGATGGCCCACTGGCCGGGAGAAGCCCACGACGAGTACCATGATGACTTTGGGAAGTGGGCGCCTAGACCGTAGATTGTCTTTGCTGCCTCAGGGTCATCGAAGCTGTATCGATTGGGTCCGTATCGAACGATAGTCCCTGGGAAAATACGTCAGCGAAGAGAGAGGATCTAGCTACGCATGCTAAGCGTACCGTATTTTTTGTGTAGATCCAAGTTCACGTCTTGGAACGAGCCCTGCCAGACTTTCCAGAAATACCAGCCATCCGTGAATCGTGCAAGAGTAGGTCCCGGGACAGTTCGAAGCGGAGAGCGGAGAGACTGGACGATGAAGCGTAGGAGCAGTGCTAATACCACTGCTGGTATAGCAATTACCACAATGTGTGAGGTCATTATGACTCTCCGTTGTTATGAAGAAGCTGACTTTGTGTGAGACGGTGTTATTTCTGCGATATGTAGGCTGACGAGATTTTATAACGCATGACCCGATCAGAGATTTGCCGATTTCGACTCCCGACATGCAGAATTAGCTTCTTGAGCGCAGAAAGTCAGTACCATCTCTTAGCTATTCCCCCGAGGTCAGAGAACTTGGCTACCCCGCTACCCCAGGATTGGCTGCGTCACTCTGGGGAAGATCTTGGTCTCATGTCTCGGTCGAGCATCGGGATGTGGGGACCGAAGTGGCTGATCTCCCCAATGAATCAACGGCCTCGTAGTAAGCAAGCGAGCTCCCAGAATCGGTCCGTTCGGCCCGTTCGGAGTAAATTCCACGAGAATCTACATTGTGACATATCTTTCCGCGAGTTGCAGAGCTTCCAAAACTTAGCAGGAGGCCCCAGATCATTATTGCCCAGCCCAAACAGACTTGATGGGATTTCAATAAAAGGCAGTCTCTACAAGGCACATTTTACTCCCTCGAGTGTTTGCTGGAAAACACTCGTCCAAGGTATCGTCGGCCTGAGCCCCAGCCGATACATAGGTATTTCTCAACAACATCTAGACACGCCTTGAGGTAACACAAGTCTTAGTAACTTGAACCAAGAGTGAGGTAGATAAAGTGGTCTAAGAGGCTTCTGATACTATCCTAAAATTACACGAGTGTTTCTTTTATACCGCATCACAGGTCTCAAGTTTTATACCATCCCCTGAGCGCGGATTGGGGTTTAAAGAAGTTTACACCAGATAGGAAGCAAGTCAGCGAACAAGCAACAAAGAATATCACGTTAGGTAGTGAATTTGAAGACCTGGAAATACGAAAATGTGTTGTTGTCCCTCTAAGGCAGCAAACTTTTGACAACTAAAGTGTATAAGCTTATACTCTTGAAAGTCTTAGCTCCTGCCAACACAGAGCTTGATTGGTGACACTATGACAATTTGATCGTGGTTTGAGAAGCTCTATTTAACTCGAAAAAATAAAGATTTTGAAGGCTTATTCTCGAGAGTTTATTTATCTTCTTTTCTTTCCTTGATCCTTCGAAATCATATACAAATTCCTCGTCCTTTACCTGTCTCTGGGCACCCAGTCTCTCTTTGCCACCTCATACAGAACCCTTTCACGCCACTCATCATCTTGGGCCTTCGCTAATCATGACGATATTCTACCTGTTCCCTTATCTTCCGCAGGAACTCAGAGACATAATCTGGGATTTCGCTGTTCGGCCGCACCATCGAGGAGTTCAAATCTTTCGCCTATACAATTCCGTCGTAGAAAGTGACCATGAATCTCAGAATCTCTCACCACTTTTTAAAGAACTTCACCTTCCCGTATCGGCTGTCCTTGTCCCTGGATTCAAAATTACAAGAGTATCAATCAAGATCCTGACACGAATATTTCGACATATATGATTGACTGTGGGCTATGGACTGCCCGTAAGGAATCAAGGCGTGTTATACAGAAGCGCTTTTCTACACCTTTCCAGAACCCCTGGGGATCGCCGAGGCATGTATTGGTGGTTTATTGCTCAAGTAGCAATTCATTTCCCATTTATGCTTGACCTGGGTCGTACCTCATTATTCTTCAATCAGACGCTCTCAACAATATCGATCGGTCGAGTATTAGGCCTCTTGTGCTCGTTCCAGGGCTTTATTTCCATCCTCTAAACTTGCGCCGCGCTGGTTTCCAGGAAACGGGGATATAGTATAACCCAGAATGGGCATGCCAGCTACACCAACATGGACTACTCTCTCACGTACCCTTCAGCCGGAACATGTTATCATTCTTTGGTAATAGCATATGGCACAATTTGTGGTTGGTTGATCTTAACCTGAAACGAAGGGTGGGCGCTCCTCCTATTCCGGATGACGAGACGATACCAACGCTAGAAGATGGATTTTATGCCAGCGATAGGAATTTTGTCAAGGTTCCTCTTGACTAGCATGAAAAAGCCTTGGACGATTGGCAGTATATACAACCGGTAGCTGGCGGGGAATACCAGGAATCTTCCACTTGGTTCGCAAATAGGCTGAAAGGGCTTTTTCGGAACTTTTGCTTTGACATTCAAGATCCTTGCGGTTATGAATCGCAGCAGGGCATTGGGTTTCTTGGATGGACTGACCTTTAAAGGCCATAGCTGGCTACTTGTATCCAGTTACAAAGAGCCCCATACGTTAGACTAACTGAATAAATATGGTGCTGAGAAGCGATATGGCCTTATTTTCTCTGTTCCCTGAAAAAAGGAGCTCTTGTTTTAAGTTTTCTCTATTAACAATTCGACGTAGGCACTTTAACAAGAGCTATATCAAAAGCCAAATGTGATGAAATTCGCTGATGGGATAACAAGTCTCTGAGGCGTGGAAGGATATCTTCCTGGTGGCTACAGACAGACTTTTGCTTTTCACACTCTTTCAACTCCAAATTTGTACCGGATTAAATTTTCGCACATTAGTAAAGTAGGTGTGTGCCTATTATCTTGCATAACGTCCTAGTGATGATATCCTTTGGACATAACACCAACAAGACATACCAGATAACTTAGAGACAAAACTTAAGTATACTAAAATCCATTTCTGTTTTTAGAGCTAATGTCCTGCCGCTCTAAGCTAAGCTAGTAAAGGTATAATTTAAATTCTTTTAGGATAGGCTATACCTTTATTACGTTAAATACCTTTATATTATATATAAACCTCTATGGTAAAACCTCAATATTATAACTATCTACTTTACATTCTAGGCAGCTAGTAAGATATTTATAGAAGTACTTAGTCAACCTGACTGTTACCTTGTATCGTTCAGTAGGATCTGGAATTATTGCAATGCTGTTGATTCGTGCAGGGGCTGGGACAGTAGGTAATAAAGAGCCTCTTATATTCAGTGGCTCAATAACACCAGCCTTCATCTCATATCCTTGATAAATATTGCTTTCCTCAATATCCATTACTTTCTTCGCGATGACTGATGCTAGGCGGCCATCCCATGCTCCTTCTGAATGAGGTGCTTTGGCCAGAAGGTCGATGGCTATTCGTCGCAAATTTGGATCACGACACCTAAGGGATGTGTAATAGAGTGGTGGAATGTAGCCCAAATCGGCAGTAAAGCTGTTTACGTGATGAATTGTTCCAAATTCAACTGCTGCTTGTGTCCAAAGCTCCCATACTTGTTGTAACAGACTGGTGAAGTCAGGGATATAACGGTCGTAAATCATCTCATCCTTGCCTCGCAAACAGGTCGCCACCATGATCTTAATCATAGTGTGGTATATGCGTAGAATTCTGATCCCAAACCGTGTTTGTATATCTCCACCAACATTGGGGCTTCGTGCAAAAGGGCTTGATTGCAACGCAACCATCCAGTGGTCAAGCGACGACTCAAGGATCCTCCTCTTCCGGTGTAAATCATTAGTAATCTTCTTCCCTTCTTGTGTAAGTGAATCTCCTTGAGAGGATAGCCACAGTACTCCATTCATAAAGAAGTCAAGGTGTTGACGGGCTTCAGTAACTGTACTGAAATTAGAGGCAGTAGAGTACTTGGATACTCCCTTTCGAGGATCGTCACCTAGCTCATAGAGGAAGGTTGAGCCTTGACCAAAGAGGGCAGATTGAACATTCAATCGCGTAAAAGCCTCAACTATACAATCATCCGAGGTTTCAGTATGCTGGGTGAGAGTGATGACGTTTTTGCTCGAGGCAACCCGTAGGCGCGGAGTCCGACTTTGCAGATCGCTAAGAAGCCGCAAACCGTTTTGCAGATGAATTTCGCTTGCCTTGCGCTCGCCTCTCACTAGCTCTAAGCAGGTAAAAAGCATGCAGGTAATGAGAGTAAAACGAAGCGCATACTTGGTATTGCACGTGAGATGCTGGCGCAACTCAATAATGGCTCGATTATAATTGTTCAAGGCTAGTCTCTCATTACCTGCCTGGCATGCAGCGAGTGCGATAACAGAGTGCAACACTGCTGGCTCCTGAACACTGGCTTGTAGTACTAGCTTGCTCCAAAAGCCAGACTCAAAAACACCAGGGATCTTTTTCGCCAAGTATTGTTGGAAGTGACTGAAGGCATTGATTTGATGCTGATTCAAGGTTGAGGGAAATGAGGACGGCTGGTAAACGGATAACGCGACGCAAGCTTTATTGTTTGCATGCGAGGAGCCGCGGTGAAGCGTAGCCTTGTGACCGCCACCCCATATACCATAGCCCTCGCAGCTGCGGCCAGTAGATAAACATTTCTTGCACTCTGGCTTAGCCTCATCACATTTTATGCGTCTCTGCCTGAAAGTCGCACCAAATGCGTTAGCCACGAATCAAAGTCAAGTCAGGGTGCCGTCTTAACTAACCTGCATGTTATGCAGCCAGTCCTGGTTCTAGGCCTGGAGGTTTCGATTGACCTTGCATGAGTCTTGTCCATAGCTTCCAGTAACTGCCAGTGTTTTGGCGCAAAGCGGCATCCTCAACACTTCTTGGTGCTCGGGATCGGAGTTAACGAGTTGATAGCGCTGGTGAAATTAATCACAAGCCAGTTTGTGGTGGCTTGCTTACAAAGTCACGACTCCACCGTACCAGGTTTGTGAATTACTGACCCTGGCCAATGAGGAGATCCGATTGCCGAACTTACAAATGACTAGATGCTTGCCTGTCCCTTGTTAGTGTTATTCCGCTTCGGCAATGGCCATCTGGTCCGTTTCCTATGACAGGTATATAAGCCATAACTCATCCAAACTAGTAATTTGTATCTCTTCAAGCAATACATCGCAATTCTCATTCACTGTTGCCATTTTCACATCCAAATATCAATTATCCCCTATCGTCACCATGTCTGGAACAGTTCTCATCACAGGGGCCAACGCGGGAGTAGGCATAGCTGCCACCAAAGTCTTCTTGTCCAAGAGTTGGAACGTTGCTGCCGCAGCTCGCAACCCTGACACAGCCGCCGACTTGAAACAACTGCAGAAGCAGTTTCCCGAGCGCCTCTCGATCCAGAAGCTTGATCTTGACAAACATGACACTATCCAAGAGGCAGTTGAAGGGGCCATTGCCAAATTCGGCAGAGTCGACGTGCTCGTTAACAACGCCGGATATGGGTTGTTCGTACCCTTGGAATTACTCGGGATGGATGCTGTTCAGAAACAATTTGAAGCCAACGTATTTGGTAAGTACTAAACCCCTGTTCGATATCTGACAAGAATAGTTCACTGATTATGCAGGACCGATGAGAATGATCAAGGCTATTCTTCCCCATTTCCATACCGCGCCGAAAACCTATCCCCCCCGCATTATCAACCTCAGCTCAGGAGCCGGCTGGAGTGGCTTTCCCCTGGCTTCTGCTTATACAGCCTCAAAAGGCGCTCTTGAACTCTTTAGCGAGTCTCTCCGATTCGAGCTGGCGGCCTTCAACCCTCCTATTCAGGTCAAAGTAGTTGTCCCGGATGGAGGAATATCGCAGACCAATTTCATGTCCACCTCTGCAAGCATGTTGCCCGATGTGAGCAAAGCATCAAACATGACTGATGAAGTTAAGGAGACCTACAAGTCTTATATGGCTACGGTTTTCAAGAACTTTGCCAGTATGAGCGCGACCAATATGGAAGCTGTTGAGGTTGCCAATCGCATTGTCGAAGCGGCCACCGATGACAAACCAGATCGACTTAGATATTTCGTTGGACCAGGCGGCAAGCCATCTGTTCTGCTCTCCAAGAGGTTTGCTGGACCAGAAAAGGAAGACGACATGCCTGATGATATTGATGGCAGGTTCATCAGAGTTTCCAATCAGATCCTCTCAGGAGGAACACTGCATTAAGGATTTTATGGCCAGATACGATAGGGATGCGGGATAAGTCACCAGAGTTCTTTATAAGTCTATGACAAATCACTCAATATAAAGCCCAATTACAGATGCTGGTAGTATGAGGAAATGCAATTATGGTCCCTAGAAGTGGTTTTATCGGCTCTGGATTATAGTGAATACAATAATTGGCTAGAATCTAACCTCGACGACCGGTTTCTAGGGTATTGCATTTGCCCTAACTAGAAGTCACGATACCATAAATCGGTCCTAGTTCGGCAGGACCAAAAGATAGTACCTGGCTGGTAGCTGACGGTGCAAGCGAGGGCTGAAATGCATTAAGTACAAACAGGAATGGGGGATCGAACTCTATGAAGACCCATATAGCGACGAAGATCTTGCTTTCGACCAGATTTAGGAGATTTTATCCCCATTTCAGGTAGATCACGTTTGGCTGATTGATCACAACTTGAAACGAAAGGCAAATGCTCTTCCTTATCGTGATTCCCAACATGGCGCCCCTCTTTCACTGCAACTGATCGGAAATTCGGTATGGGTAGATCTTCATTACAGTGGAGGTCGCCTGGATCACTGAGATTACATAAACCCAGTAGCAGCAGATGATCCATATCTCATGTCCCCATTATACTTCTTGGATCATTTGCAGGCCTTATATGGAGGCACTAGGTTGCAGATGAATGGCGGACCAGCTCTGGGGCTTCTTGGATGGTATCGCCTTTGAGAATTAGGAGGAAGTGGCTTCACTGTCGGAGAAGAAACAAAGGCAAAACAGACTCAGCACCAAGAACAATCAAAATACAAAGATCGATCTCCTAGTGCGATTTTAATGGCTCGCACCCGTTGATGAATTGGCCAAGTTAGTTAGCAAAACGTAACGGTGGAGGAACAACGGGTAATTCGATAAAGACAGCTCTCAGATGAATCATGATGAAACAGGAATAAACTCTCAGGGATCGAAATTTGACTGTATTAAATGTTGCTTGACCACATGCTTATAGAGTAAATTCTTACAACAGGTACCTTAGTGGTGGCTACTGAGTACTGATGCAGTTAAGTATGTTCACGCAACCTTAACTTTCCCCAGCTAATAGAATAAGTTTATGTTGACAAGTTAAATAAGTATATTAAATATTGAACTGCGTCATCCTATATGAAACTCAAACCATTTATTGTAACTGACTCAAGCGTTATACACTTTCTCTAAAGCTTAGATCTCTATATTTCGCTTTCTGTCCTCGTATTTGCATAATTTCTCCCTCAAACACTCTCACTATCCGTTCTATTTCGAAACTATTAGTCAGGACCATGGAGACTACATTTGATTTATTTTCTCAGCTCCCACTCGAGCTTCGGGGAACAGATTTGGAAGGGGGCCATGCGTCCAGACAAGCCAGGTGCTGAAACATTTCGAGTATATCATCCTGAACTAGACAATTCTAGACATGCACAAGACGTCCTTGGACTTAAACTTTCCGGTAGCTGTGCGCATCATTACCGCTGGAGACTACCGACTTTCCAACATCGTCTTGCACTTCCATCATGGCCCAAGTACCCCGACAGCATCAACGACACAAGCGACCAGAACATATCCACCTATCTGATTGATGCCGGATTGTGGACTGCCTGCCGAGAGTCCAGAATCATGATTAAAAAGGCTTTTGGGACAAATCAAACATCCGCCAAAAGATACTTGGGACCAAGACAGGCTTTTACTTCTCCAGTGGTACCCCGTTATATATCACTATTCACCCACGGACAGACCTGATTACCCTGCAGTTCGACGACATCTTGAACTTTAATTGGGGCTTTCTCGATGACCTTTTCTTTTATATCAGCCCGAATCATCACCCAGACGTTTTTGACATCGGCATTGAGTATAACCAGCAGTGGGGGCTCGAATCTTATGAAGACTATAATGATGACGACGACGACGATTCTTTTGCGATAAATAAGTCATACGGGCTGGATGAAGAAACGACGTATTTCAATATATGGCTCGTCGATCACAACTTAAAACAGCGAAAAGGAGCTCCGCCTCATAAGAACAACAATAACGATGCCTATTCGTCGCCATCCATGAGGGTGCCATTTCATGCCAGCGACAGAAAGTTCCTCAAAGTCGATCTTGAGTAGCGAGAAAAGTGCCTGGATCATTGGCAATATGCAAAGCCGATACCTGACGGGGACTGCCGAAACTCTTCTTTCTATTTTGCCGATCGACTTGGCCACCGAGTATACGAATTTGCCCATAGAGATGATGGTGTTGCACAACATGTTTCCTATTACCTTGATCTGCTCGGGTGGGATGACCTCAAAGAGTAGCAAGTACTGGATCCTGGGCTGAAATGGAAATAAAATTTAAATCTAGTGAATCCGTGCAGGAAATTAGGAAATCCGGAGTTGCATGATTTCCATAGATGATGCTGACCGCGTGCCTTGCCTTAAATATGTGCCATCTCGAGATGGTTTGCCGGCAGGTCACCAAGGTTTTACATATAAAAATCAAAAATAATTGCGAGATTTTCGTTTAATACCGTCTAATAAATAGTATTTGCACGCTGCCATAGTGGCCATTTCTATTATTGTTAGGAATACTTTATACCTGATGTCGCGTGTTTCACGACCCCATCTTTGTAACAAGCAACCAGTGTCTATTACAATGCTACCTTTTACAGAGCTGTGAGATAAGAGCAAGGAGGTATATCCTCAACTGAAATGTTTGACTCGAAAGGTTGTGTTCTATACCAAGCCCAGATTGAGAGACATCCTGCTCAGTATCATATCCGGACTCCAAGGTCAAGACGCGCTCGGCTTGAAACGGCCCAACCACTAACATTATGCTTAATTTAAGGTCCATGCAGTAATCAATTTAGCCAAATAGCAAGGCCAAGCTGCGGGCGCTATTGCAGACGAATTTTGATTGCCAGTTTCACAACTTCCTCTTCGAGCCTTAGACCGTCCTCCCAAGACTTGTCATTCGAATAAATCCTCCGAATCAAGCTTGAAAGCGCTCTCTTCCAGTATCTTGGCCTACAAAAGGCCCTGTGTTGATGTTCTTGGGGCCTGTCAGCGTGGCACTGAATTTAGCGTCATGGCTTGGCCTATGGCGTGCTCTACCAGTCTGGAAGGTCCTTAACGTCACGCAATCGACAGCCAATCTACACAGAATCTAGACTGGCAGGATCAACATTGTTGTATCTTTGCTGATTCCGAATATTCTTATAGATAGTAATGAGAAGGAAGTGAAAAAAAAAAAATGTGAGGTTGCACTGCACTTTACCTATTTGCATCGCTGCATCTTGGTCTTGAGATTTCGCATCTCACTTTGTCTAGCTATGGGCTTCTCTTTATCAAGCTGGCGCCCTCAGCCAGAGGCTAAACCAGCTGTTATCGATGCTGATCGGAATTATGCATCTGATAGCTCTGATCCTGCGCTTCTTCACGATGGAAACCTTGCTTTCACGCGTGTGCAGGGCGGAAACGACTCGAAGCCTTCGTACCAAGAAGCCATCGGTGCGCCCGTGGAGTCGAATTCTCCACTGGGCTATCATGTTGGATGGTTGACTATCATCTTCTTGAATGTCAATCAGATGATTGGAACTGGCATCTTTTCGACACGTAAGTGATATCAGCACTTTTATTGAGCAAGTCTTTTATACTGATTATGGCATAGCTGGAAGTATCCTCAACTCCACAGGGTCGGTCGGCCTCGCTTTGATATACTGGCTCATCGGCTTCATCATGGCCATTGCCGGATTCTGCGTGTATCTTGAGTTCGCTAGTTATTTCCCCAGTCGATCGGGAGCTGAAGTCGTATACCTCGAACAAGCCTACCCCCGACCGAAGCACTTCTTTCCTATTGCCTTTGCGGTGCAGTCTGTTGTATTATCCTTCAGTAGCAGCAATGCGATCGGTAGGTCATCTCAAGAGTTCCGAGTTACAAGGCACTAACTCGCTATGCAGTCCTGTCTCGATATCTCTGGAGAATCGCCGGAAAGACGCCCAGTGACTGGGAGATGAAGGGCGTGGCTATAGCAGCCTACACGCTCGCTGTGATCTGTCAGTCTTTCTAACGCGCTACAGTAGATCAAAAATGTACTGATGTTTTTCCAGGCGTCATCGCTCATAACAAATACTCTCTCTGGGCCGTCAACGTGCTTGGTTTCTTTAAGATCATCACCCTCATCTTGTACGTTCTCACCTCTGCTATCACTCTCAATCTAACCCCAATAGCATTTCCATCACCGGTTTCGTAGTTCTCGGCGGCAACGTTTCTCGAATCCCCGACCCAAACGCCAACTTCCGCAACGCCTTTGAGGGCACGACCGATAACGGAAACGACCTCTCAACAGCCCTGGTTAACATCGTCTTCTCATACACCGGCTACGCCAATGCCTTCAGCGTCGTCAACGAAGTCAAGCGACCGATCCCTACAATCAAGAAATACGGCTTCATTTCTGTCCTTTTGGTAGCTGTGTTGTACATGTTGTGCAACATTGCTTATTTTGCAGCTGGTACGCCACCTGATGTCCCTCCCAGTGAGCGGTCCCCGTGCTAACTCGAGGTGCTAGTCCCCAAGCAGGAGTTTGCAGAGTCCAATGAGATCGCTGCATCGGTCTTCTTCACCAGTGTTTTTGGCACAAGTGGTGCTGTGACAGCGCTGAACGTTCTTGTGCTGCTCAGTGCTTATGGTAATCTTCTCGCTACTTTGATCGGCGCTTCGAGGATGATTCGTGAAATCGGACGGTCTGTCACCACATGATGGATATTGCACGCCAGAGCATACTGACTTTGACTTTTAGACAAGGAGTCTTGCCTTTCACCACCTTCTGGGTATCTACGAAACCTTTTGGAACACCCATAGGACCGTATCTGCTGAAATGGGCTATGACCTTCATCATGATTGTGGCTCCCCCTGCTGGTGACGCATTCCAGTTCGGTAAGCCTCTAATATCACAAACTTGCATCCTTCATCTTCACTGACCTTCAGCTAGTTGTGAGTCTCAAGACTTATCCAGAAGGTCTCTTCTTCCTGGCCATGAGCATCGGTCTCTACATCGTTCGCCGTCACAACAAGCGCGTTGGAAGAGGACGCCCAGAGTTCAAGGCTTGGGATGTCTTCGCCATCTTCTTCATCCTTATTCAGATCTTCATCATCGTCATGCCATGGTATCCACCCAAAGGGGGTCCATACGCCGGCGACGTGAGTTTCTGGTACGCCACGTACTGTGTAGTCGGCATTGCCATGTAGGTTTTTCCTTCTCTTTGCGAGATAGCTGAGCCGTTGAACTGACGATGATGCTTTTAGCATGATTCTCTGTGGTATCTACTACGTCTTCTGGATCTACGTCATTCCGAAATGGAAAGGCTATGTAATTCGTCCTGAAGTGCTTGAAGTTGACACAAATGGTGCCAATACTCATCGCTTGGTCAGAGTACCTCTTGCTGAGGTCGAGAAATGGGATGCGGAACACGATGAGGCTGGAAACTTGAGGCAACGTCGTACCGCTGAGAGCTTGGCACAGACAGAAACTGTGCTCACTGACAAGAGACCTTCATCCTGAGTGATCAAAATACTTGGGTGAGTTGAGGACAATTTAGAATAAACTTGAAGGCTCTTTGATTAGTTTATTATTTTCCTTCCGATTCAGGCTGTTTCAATCGGTGGAATCACCGAGAGCATGGCGATCTTGCATAATTCCTTTCATTTATCACTAGAACATGACTATCGTTAACATATAGCTGCTCTCTGCCCCTTATGTACTTTACTTTCATCATCCTCTTGCAGCCTTCTATTCGACGGCACAACAGCGGAGGGGTGTACTCCACCCATAGCCGCCGGTAATCCCATGTATGCTGGAATATCCTCACTAAGCTCAGGAAAATGCTGGAAGAAATCTGTCGACATGGTCCATGCGTTAATGTCTCTGATGCGCTGCTCAAAAAGTGGCGATATGTGATATTTGCCCGTGTGCGCATTGTGATAAAATGTATCCTGAAAACTATCGGTCCAGAGGATTTTTAAGTTGCTTTGGAGGAGCTCCCAGAATGAATTGTTGCAGTATTGGTGTTGTGAAAAAATTAGGCGCTCGCGTAGACCGGGCCTGGAGAGGGGTGAGTTTTTGGTGGTGGTGGTGATGCTCAATTGGACTTGGACTTACCAGACGAAAAAGTCAATGCCGTATGAATGCGGTAGCGCTTGCGATGGTCTATAATGTGACTGGTTAGTGTTTGTTGTTTGGCACCAAAATGTGAGCGGTCGCACCTATTCCAGTACCATCGCGGCAAAGTCGCGCGTCGTTCTATCGTGGGATCACCGTGATACGTAATGAGCAGATGGCATATCCTCATGGCAGCCAAGCGCTCTGTATTTGCGCAATTGGTGAAGCAGAGCTCATCAGCCCTGCGCAGCTTACGCCACGTCGGGGTCATCTTTCCCGCCCTCTCGATGCTATCCCAGCCTTCAATTATTGCGCGCACTGGTATATCCTCAGCATTATAATCTTCGATCGCCAGCTCGTCCGCGGACAGCTTTGTGGGTTTGACCAACGTTTCGTTGATTGCGCGCCAGATATTGGGCTTCATTTGGTGGAAGCTTGACGTGCAGCTCGTGGGGCTGGAGCAGTGGCAGGGGACGGCGGCTTTGGGGATGATGACGTCGACTTCTTCGGGTGTTGGGGGAAGGCCTGAGAGGAGAGGCTGGATGGGTATGAAGCCGTTACTGGAGGGTGGGAGGATCGAGCTGTCGAAGGCCATAGTGGTAGGGTAGTGCTCGTTGGTTACGGCGTAGCTCCAGCCGTCGTAGGTGGTGAAGGGGTCGTGCGGGGGAGGGTTGATGGGGAGTTCTAGTATTGTAGAGTTGCTTGTTTCTGACGTTGCTCTTTGCGACATGACGGGGACTATTCGTTCGCTTGATGATGAATGTGATTGTGATTGTGATTGCGACTGCGATGACGCGGGTCCAACATAGGCTGGCGACTCGGATTTTGTTTCTGATCGTCGTCGCTCGCTCGCGATAGTGGCGGAGCTGTTATCGCCAATGTGCCGGCGAATGGTCGAGCCCAAGGAATCGAGAACCTGTAACAAATTGTCCCTCTCCTTGGTGACCTTGCCTAATTGGTCCATTAGAGTAGCTATCTGTGCATTAGAGTCGTCTTGTCGGAGGTTGTCGACCATGCTCTCCAATTGAGCGATGCGACTCTTTGTTCTCTCTCGCGCCAGGCGCTGGGCCTTGCGATCGAGTTCCCGCTTCTTGAGCCGGCGGGCTTCGGCGGTGGAGGGCTGTGTTTCATTATACATGATAATCGCCTTCAGGGATGAGAGCAAATAAAGAAAATCGTAGAAAGGTCAAAGGGACCGGACCAACAGGCAGACTTATATCCGTTGGTTTAGTCCCAGAAGAGGGAGGATGAGATAGAGAGAGGGGTTCGTGAGAGTGAATCCGGGGAAGCGGATCACTGGCTTATGATTGATTGACCCTGGCCTGCAAGTTTAGGTATCAAGCTAGCTACCGTCCGTAATAGGAACACCTCAATAGGGCACCTACCGCAAGCCAGGGAGTGCCCCAGGGACTTTGTTTGGGTTGTGCGTCAAGTGTCATGCCAGGGCAAACAAGCTTCCGCGCTAGAGAGCCACAATGGAGCCGAAAGGGATAGCACCGAGATTTAGCTGATGTAATCAACCATAAGCCGTACGAGCAGTTCCGATTTGTCCAGCATTCGGGGTAGGTGCTCATTCGTGGCGTTGCTCGTTCAGCTCTAGTGTACTGCCACATGTCTCGAGTTCCGGGTTTACAGTCACCCCTCAGTGCCTGTTCCTAAGGCATGGGAGCAAGGAACAACCATCTCCACGGGGCGTCGCAACGTTTCTCGTATGACTGACTCGCAAGCCAGTCCCGATTCACATCTCAAAGTAACGCTTTGCTATAAGAACCCAACCCGGCTGTAATCAGCATGCTTGGATCTTGGATTGTGTCAATCATGCATGCAAGCAAGATTAGCGATTCAGCTTTTGAGATGCCACTGTAGACACAACAACTCGACGGCTATCGATCCTATTGAGTGATGCACGGCAGGGATATCAGCTCTACAGGAGTTAGGGCCAAGATTCTTCCCCTCCCGTATTTGGTCGATCGTTGATGATTAGATCCAAGACGGTATGATTTGGGATGTCACACGACATCGCGTGGAATGTCAGTTTGGCGTTGCGCGTCAACACAAAACGGTCCCAGTGAGGCGAGACACGACATTTGAGGCGGAATGAACTTCTGCACATTGGCATATCCAAGTTATAATGGCCCTCATTCATTTTAGTCTCTTCTCATTAGAGCGGCAATTGATCTTCAAACTCGGAAATGTCTCAACCCATCACAGACAGTGTCTTGTGTGTTCATTTAATTATAACCAAATTCATGGCTGAACCATACCTACCGCCACTTCCCCAAATACCCGGTCACCATCAACTGAACTGAACCCCCAAAGCCACCAACACAAGCCACTGACAGAACGCGCGTTAACAGGCGCCCTCCCCCAGCAGACAGCCCTAAGATCGTTCCCTTACACGACCTAGTGCCGTGGCCTCGGCCTCCCTAGAGCCGGAGGAAGAGCCGCAGCGGGTCCACCTGAAGCCAGACAGAGCCCTCAATTCCCTAAGACTATAGGCGACTAAAGGCACCTAAGTGCCACTGGGTATTAGATATCCGGATTAGCGGGATTTCCTGACGGAACTTCCGACACCATTTAGATACAGCTTTTTTTTTTTTTTTTTCACATAGTGTTCGTACACCACTAAAAGATGAAACAGGAACTACATAGGGCTGGTCGTGGAATTATTCAGGAAATACATGTGATAATCGGTTCGATTCCAAGGATGCTTTGTAGGTATTTCCGTGACAGCTGAAATCAAAGACACTTCCCGCGGGATCGACATTGCTAATATCTTAGAAAGCTAGACCAACTACCAAGACCCATGTCGGTCACAACAACTAGATTGGGAACAAAGCCAACAAGGTTTGTGACAGCGCCCTACATGCACGGAACAAGGTCCAACTGGTCCACGGCCCGATCATGCAGTAGATTTCTATCGAGATGTCACCAGATTCCACATCCCTCAGGGAGATCGTCGCCCTCACTCGGCCGTGCATGCCCCTTTTTCATTCATTCATTCATTCTTACTCCTGCTTCAAACCAACTTTGCCGGCCTTGCGCAAGCCGAAGCCTCCAATAAGAGCACAGAGAAGCATGAAGGAGAACATGGTCCAGAAGCTCGCCTTGTATCCTTGAAGAAGAGCCTCAGCTGGCTTCGATCCTGCATGTTGCTCGCTGACAAGGGTTGATACAACCTGCATGACGGCTAAACCCATGGCATTCCCAAACTGCGACGCTGCATTGAACACTGACCCTGCCACCGCCTGTTTGTCCTCAGGGAACGTTTCAGTAACTACTATCAGACCCACTGTGAAGAGAACGTCTATCGAGAACGGCATGAGTACCTGTGCGAAGAATGCAGCCGTCCAATACGTCCACGCAGGGTCCATGAGTGCCATGAGCAGAGGCGAGATTGCCGTCAAGACAGATGTAATAACAATCAGCCATATAGCAGGGATCTTGTGTACAACAAGACCAGTTGTGAAGTTGAGTGTTACACCAACTACGACGCTAGGCAAGATCCGAATAGCTGCATTGAGAGCTGATAGGTGCTGCACTTCTTGGAAGCTAAAGTTTAGGTTAGAACGTGGGGTGACTAACATCATATTATGAACTGTTTCCGGGTTTAAACACATACAATAGACTTGCAAAGAGCTCTAGAGAGTTTATGACAGCGTTGGATAAGGCTATGGTTACGCAGATCGTGGTGAAAGAGTGGTTCCGCCAGAACGAATTCGGTATCAAGGCCGGGAGTCCCCTTTTCACCTGAAGATGCATCCAGCCGACGAACAGTGGCACTGCCACAAGACTGAGGCTTAACAGAACAATGCTGCTTGCCTCTTTGATTCGGTACACATCTGTACTGATGACACTATAATACGTTCAGTTATACCTCGGTTAATAAGACATGAAAGGTGGCTTACGCTAGAAAATATGACAGCAATGCCATGAAAGCTGAAGCGAGAAGAGTGCCAAGCCAATCAATCTTTGTCGCAACGTTCAGCATCACATCTCGCAACGTTCCAAGCGGCTCGGACTTTGGCAAAGACCAGAAACCCACCGCGGACAAGACAAGGTTGATGCCACCGTAGAGAAACCAACCTGATCTCCAACCAATAGTCTCAACGAGCACGCCACCCAGGACAAGCCCAAACGAGAAGCCAAGAGGCTGGCTCAACCCCAAGCATGCAAACGCGAGGTTCCTCCCGCGGCCCCTCGTCAACGTCTGTGTGACAAGGGCCACCGAACTTGAAAGATGCAGCGCAAGCGCAACGCCCTGTAGGGCCCTTAGCGCAACTAGCTCTTCACCACGGCGCACGAATCCGCTCGCGAGCATGAGTGCGCCGCTGAGGATGCAGCCGGTGAGATCCACTGATCGTGCGCCAAGTACGTCTGCGAGGGCACCCGCGAGGAGCAGTGTTGAGGCTGTCGCGAGACCTTGGACCGAGGAGGGCCAGAAGGCGAGGGAGCGGGGCAGGGAGAGGTCGGCTGTCATTTGAGGGAGACTCACGACGATGAGACCGTTTGTAGCGCTGGCTGCAAAGTTGACACCTGAAAGTTGGAATGTCACTGCTATTTTGCGAAAACGAGATGTTGCTGGGGTGTCGTCGCTGGGTGGAGATGCGACTACGTAAGTATGTGCCTCAGTAGTTGAGGGCAGCATATCTTGCAGGAGAGTCTCTGTCTGAGTAGCCATTGCTTTTTTTGGTTTCTGTTTCTCTTCGGCAGTTGGAGTGAAAATATGTGATGTAATGTGAAATATCTAAATTCCAATATCTCTCTTTATCGTTATAGTATTCTATCTCTGAGACATGTAGAACCTCAATTTAAAGGGCGTGTCGCTTTGGCGCCCTTTCCATGTGGGGGCTGTCATGCAAGGGAGGACTCGTAGGGCCTTTTTGTACTCGAGGCGATGTGATCTAGGGCTCCGGAGTCAGCGCTAACGTGGCTTGGGAATGACAGGTACCCACTTTGCACCAACGACAAGTACCCGATCGCGTATTCTTCATTATTAGGTATTCGTAGTGGTTGCACTTTTGTTGCGGCATCGTCTCCAGTAGATCTAATAGTCTAAGGACAGATCGATGCGCCGTCTCGTTGACTAGCAGTAGCTTGTGGTCCTAAGTGGAGGAATGATAAACAAACTAGGCTACATATGTGATATTGCCGATTCACAGAGACGTTCGGCCGATCAGGGTTGCTCTGGGATCTGCTTCCCTTCTCCAAGCTCCAAGGTTCGTCGTCGAAGTCAGCCCACATTCACAGATCCTTCTGCAGAGATGCTCTACCAAGAATCTTCATGAAGCGGTCGCGCTCATCCTGGTTTGACCGATACCACTAATCATCCGCTTTGACCTTTTCAAACTCCTTATCTTCCCATTCCTTTAATCTCTTTGAATCGTTCTGATGCCAGGGGACCCTGAGGTCCTTGGGCACCTGACCCTTGATCTGATCCATCATTTGAGTACGGCCTTCCTCGCCCTGAGGGCCTTTCCCGTCGACGAAGAAGGTACCGTAGATTTCCTTCCTCTCTTCGTCTCCTTTCTTGAGACGTCGTTCCATGCCATTGACCATTGTCTTCTTGTTATAAGCCCTCGGCTTCATCCAATCGGCGACTTTCTTATAGTCAAGCTGGAAGCCCGCGCTATCATAAGTGGAGGACCCTCCTGGACCCTTATGGTAACATCGGTACAGATCGTAAAAGGTGTGCAACGGGTCCGTATGTTTATATCTGCACTTGGGGATGTGGAACTTTAACAACTCTTCACTTAGTTCGCGCTCTTCATAGCGCGGACGCTTGACCCGACCTGGGGTTGCCCGAGCATCTCGTATCTAAGAATAATCGAAATCAAACTTTAGATCCTTCTCCGTTAGCGTCGGTTTTATCGCGTCTGTCGGGGCCGGAGTAGTTGGCCAAGACTGGGACGTCTTGGCATGTTTCGCCTTTGGTTCAGGCGCAGAATCGGTCTTGCTGGACTGTCTTTGTGGCCTTGTGAGGTGGCGTGGTCCTGGTGCGTGTCAGTTCCGCTCCGAGTTTTTATCTTAATATGAACACAGAACAGTCTTGGTATGAAGGATTATCTAAAATATAGATAGACGATTGAGCTAGTTGACTAGTCAAAATAAGTTTAAGATTAGGGAGACGTTAGAATGCTGGGCGTCATTGTTGCGTAAAAATTGTGTCATGTTCACGTGATGGCGGTTGAAGATGTCTACCCTGCAAGCCATGGCGTCATAAAAAGACTGAAACATCGTTAATAGATTGAGAGACGATGATTTCAAGTGATATAGGGCTGATTCTTGGTATAATTCATAAAGACTATGGATTTTGGTGCAATAATTGGATGAACTTTCTTTTTTCCTCGCCATCCATGCATGAAATGCTGCTTTCAAAGCTGAAATTGCTAGGTATGCGCCCGTGGTCGTTGACTTCTCCTGATTCATCGTCAGCCACTAGTTCACCTTGTACCTCCTCAGAGATACGTACGTACCGGTGTCTGGTTTGAGATCTATCATCGCTTTTGTGAGCAACATGACCCTCGGTGTTTGTTCATTCACTTACCTGCATGAATGATGCGATATTCTGTGTGTAGGTAGTCGAGTGCATGCAGGATCATGTGGAGGAGGGTCTTCAAGAGATCGGGAGGGATGATGCCCCCGAGGTAGCGGTCGCAATACAGTCAAAGAGGCCCCCGAAGGGATTCTAAGACGAGGCAAGGGTGACGGTCATATGGGCTCTCGAGAGCGAAAGTACCGGTGAGCTTCCGAATGAAGTGCCATCCTTCGTGCTTTCGGTTGGTTCGCCGATGCGATGTCTAGGTTGTGTTGACCTTGATACCACCGTACTTTTCGGCAGACCAGCGCCATCTCGTAGGAGTCAGTTTTTGTCTTGTATCTCTTTTCTTTATGTATTGCGAAGGAAAACCTTACCAATTCAGATCTCGAGCAAGCCAGACAGCTGAGTTGGTACCGTACCCTAGCTTAGTCGCAACCTGACACCTTCCATCCAAAAGCTTCCCCAGGCGAATAGGGTAGAAGCGCTCTGGACTGCAGTATAGCGTCTTTTTCTTCAATGGGAATATGAAGATTAAGATGTGCTGCAACTTCGGTGGTTGAAGCCCATGGCTTGTGATAAAGTGTCTGAACCTGTTCATTATCCAGAATATTACGTGGGGCGATACAATGGGCGAAGCTTAGTAAGATTTGTAGTAAGCGCCATCATGCGACCGTCCGTGAAACGTTGTTCTGTGTTGTTTTGAAGATGACAGGAGCGAGCGTGAGAGGATCCTCCTCAACAGCGTCGACCAGCAGAAGTGGCGATTGTTGTTTGCACCTCAAACGTCACCTTCAAGATGGCGCAGGTGAAAGAAGCCGATGCGTATTCATCCTAATGACAGTCTAAATTTATCAAAAGTAATAAATAGTTATGAATCATGTATTAAAATTATCATAAGCTTAGGTCAAGATGGTATGAAATTATCACGAGAGACCTCTGGTTTCAACTGTATATGCCTATATGGTCAAAGTTTGGTTTTCCTTATTGGGGTATTTGACCGTTTTATTAAGTTTTCTTTGTCTTCTTACCGCGTTTTATTGGTTAGTCAAAGAACAATATCTAGGAGCATTCTATATTGTAGATATCGAACTTGTTTGCAGAACAACTACGGCCTAAAGACAAGATTGCTTGACTCACCATCCTGTGCCCAGAATGATTCCACGTCTCTTCTCTCCTAATCCTTCTTTTCTGCTTATTGTCTGGAAAGGTTGGAAGTCTATACACACTTGTAACTGTTGAATCTACCAAACTCTCTCAAGGACGCCTGCACCATATAAGGCGGACAGAGTGGTTGTTGCGTAAGAATCAAATACAAGAGACCAGAGGTATGAAGAAACTAACACTTCTTCCTAGCGGTCGACCACACATCTCAGAAAAAGACCGCAATATTGGTGTATCTGGGCAGATTCTTAGAGGCAGCACAGTTCTAACTTCATTCAATTTGTACAACAATGACAGCGTGGTGTTCTCAAAAGAAAAGTTCAATAAAAACCAGGAATTCTTTCGGCTTTTGGCTGAACATCTGCAATCATATATCGCGCAAGGAGAGCTTTTGGCCGCTGCCTTGGTTGCAAAGATCATGACAGAAGCTTTGCCTCCTTGGGGAGGATGGCGGTCTAGACAGTTAATTCGTTGGGCAAAAGAATGAGGTTCTTGTACAATACCAGTATAGAGTCAATATTGTAAGCAGGATGTGTTATCTACGGCCAACGTTCGAACTGGAATACCTATCCTCAGGCCCTCAGTTAGTTGCACATCATCATCTTTGGCGACTGTTATGGTAAAGGTTTCAAAGTGTAATATATTCTTGATGAAATTAAGTCTTGATATTATCATAATCATGTTTTCCTTTCTCCGTCTCGCTTCTATTTTGTCTTCCCGCGAGGCTCATAGTAGGCACCAAGACTACAATTTGTCAGTAGGGTTTCTCCAAGCAATCAAAAATAACTTACGCAATAATGACATAGCAGGCAAACATCAGAGCTCCTTTTAGGCCTATGGCTCTGATGGCAGTGCCCGCACGACTCAGAATCAGTAGGTTGATCAACAATCCCGAACCAACCAATGTCGTTGTTTCAAAGACGTTGAACGCCATCTCAAGATCCCGACCGAGCATCCAAGCTATTAGCACTGTCAAAGGTGCTACGCAGAGCGCGATCTGAATGGCTGAGCCGACGGCTACAGAGATGGCGAGCTCAAGCTTGTTCCTCATGGCGACGGTGACGACAGTCACATACTCTGCGATGTTTCCGACGACAGGGAGAATAATCAAGCCGATCAAAGCTTCTGAAAGACCACCTTCGTGAGTGACATCGTCGATCGTCTTGACGAGGAACTCGGCGTTCATCGACATAAGTGCTGATGAGATAAACAGCACCGTAACAGCAGCAACCGTGCCGCTAGTACTGGAAGGATGTGATGGGTAGCTAGGTACTTCAGGTCTTTCTGAGATAGTTCGCGACTGAGCGCTACCAACTGAAAGATCCCTCATCTCCGACCCATGAAACTCAGTCCTCGAGCCTGAACGTGAGTGAGATCGCGAATTCCCTCTCGATCGATGCGACAAACTAGTACGCGACATCTCTCTCTTCCCACGCTCCTCCTCAGCTTCGGCTACGCTCAGCGTATCAAGAGTCGTGCTTCTCGCGCGAGTTGGTACTTCCTGGTCTGCAAAGCGAATGAGTCGAGCACTGTGAGACGTTGAGTTCTGATTTCGTCGATGTTGGTGATGATCTGCTTGGAGTGGTTGTAATGGGATTGCTGGTGCTTCGACATGCTTTGGTCTCATCTCATACGCGAAATAGACGATGTAGATGACAAGGACTACTAGAGATGAAGCACGGCTCATACTCAATGCGGCTTCGCTTTTCTTTCCTTTCATGTGGAAAGTGTAGTCAAATGCCGTCTTACCAAGTCAGTAGCCTGCATGGATGAGAGAATTAGTGAACTTACGGGGATGAGAATGACAAATACGGAGACGAAGAGGAGAGCGGCCAGCAGCTCGGACTCTTCCATGCTGCTGTGAGGATCAATGTTGGACATGCTGCTTGCGAAAAGCGCAGAGCCCAGGATGAGGAGTAGGTTTACAAGGACGCTACCCAGAATCGATGCTTGAACAATGCGAATGTGGTTATTCACCAGTGCAACCCTGTCACAGTCAATTCTCACTCTCAATCTCAATCTCAATCTCATGTCAACTTACACCCTACAAAGTGTTAGCAAAATTTTCGCAAAATCTCACAGAAAACTCACAAAATGATCAACTCAACAAGGTTTCCGAGCGTAATATTTAAAAGCGCACCGACAGTATCTCCCGCATCAGCAGCAATACGCTCCGTCGCCTCTGTCAACATGACAGAAAGCGGCACAATGGCAATCGCATTCGTCATGAAGATCGCAAGGGGATTAATCTCAAAAGAATGCGCCGCCAGTCCAATCGGCACGAAAACAAGCAACCAATTCAATTTCGACGCGACAACCGTCGAGCGAATCTGTCCGAAAAATGAGACTCCTTCATGGCTGCTGCTAAAGTCGAACTGGGTGCGGTCCAGAGGCGGTGACTGCGTCTCTAAATCATTCGAATTGGAAATCCCAAGCTGCTGGTATCGAACGCCGTCTCCTAGACGCGATGATGCACGAAGCGCTCGCTTCATGGTGTCTTTTCACGCTTGCTTGATCAGTCTTTTCCGTCATATCCGGCGAGAAAATCTCGGTAAAATAAGGGGGGTTATGACGCACCTCGTATGCTGAAATCGATTCCATGGTGATTGAGATTTAACGGGTCAGGCGAGTCATCTTCATCTTCGCTCGCACTTGAAGGTGAGCAGTCATTGTATCTGGCAGTCTCCGTAGCGAGGGAGGGACTCATTGAGGTTAGAAATTTTGGATGAAGAGATAGGAAATCTGAAATTGGGAGCAGGCGAGAAAGGGGGGCTCATAATAATTTAAAAGGAGTCCGCCGCGATAATAATGGATGAGAAATCGCTAAAGACGCGCGCTAAGCATTCTTGTCAATTTACCCCTGATTGCTTAGGCTGGGTACTTGGACCGATACCTAATCTTTGTGCGTCCTTCCCTGTTAATTGAAAACATTGGGGGGGACCCCCAGTGGATATGATATTAGCGCATAGCGAGGGAGATTCATGTTTATCTGCAATATGCATAACTGATGCACCGTCTCTGTGCCATTTATTCGACTCGTCTGGGCAATTTAGCCTGTGATTTTAAAGAATGTCTTATTTTTCGATGTTCTAATAAGCTTCTAACGTGTTTCTAGCTGGTGAAAAAGGTTATGTGCGACCCTGGTCAAACTCTCGCGGGAGATAACAGGGCCCCGCACGGAGGGTCCAGAGGCTAACGTGAGCATTGACGAGGTAAATCGTAATTAAATCTGCTTAAAACCGAGGGGCTCAATCTTTGTTTGTCTCAACTTGAAGCGTGAGTTGTAGCAGTAGAACAATGCTGATCAGCTCTGTATCTACAAGCTCCGTGGATGATCAAACAGCCTCAGAGACAAAATGTTGACCGGTTGAGCCGCTGGAAACAAGCATTTGCCAAGGCTTTTATGACGCAGCGTCTTGATGCTTGCTTTGCTTCTGTTGGCATCAGTTGTTTCTTATCTTATCTCACATAGAGATGGAACATGGCTGGATACTGGTATTCTGCATGATGAAATGAATGAGGATATCTCTATACTGAAGTGGCCACGATACCTAAGAGTGAATTGTCGCAAAATAATACTTTTAACACTCAACATCCATGATAAGAGTCGCAGATTTCATCTGCGACACTGGATCTAGACCACATAGCAGCATAGAAAGGAATGCGAAAACATTCTTGTTCTTAATCTTCCCGTAAGTTCGAGGAGCAAATACGTCCAAGTGCCAGACTGTAGGGTTCCTTTACCGTTGTGTCAGGAGACATCAAACCATCAACAATCCTGGACGTGGTTCGATGACGATGAGTATAAACCAAAGTGTGCCCTCGAGTCATTTTGGGAGCCTGGCTGAGTCCTGCGTTAAGGTATCATCATGGAAGAAGAGATATTTACAGACTTGTGAAGCTCTGACAGCACTCCTCCAAGGCTGGGAATAAGAGCAATCAATGTCAATGGCAAGCATATGAACTTAACCATATGCTCGAGGTCACAACAAAAGCTTTCAAGTTTCCGTAGAATTCAACTACAAAATAGTTCATATCTATCAAAGTCCGAGGAGGAGGTATTGCAAGTCGATTACGTAGACGACCCACAAAGGCCAAGACAACGCATGCTTTCGGACAAGTTTTGCTGTCCGATATCCCACTACAATGACTTACTCGTCCAGAAACCATCATAGGCTTGTCCGTGTCATCGATTGGTTGACGCCTGTACCGACTAACGCTATGGCAAATCCCGATTGATCTTTGAGGGACTAACCTTCATATCGGACAATGTCAAATACCGATATTTATGATGAAAAGGCCGATTCCGTTTCAGCTTCAGATAGTCGTCATTGAAGTATAAAATGAGGTGCGGTAGGAGGATCTACTCAACTCTCATTTCTAACTCAATTACAGACTCTACAACAATTACACATCGCCATGTCAGTCAAAGCAATCATCTTCGGCGCAACAGGCGCAGTCGGTCGTGCCGCAGCCCTGGAAGCCCAATCCCGCGGTGCACAAGTCACACTCGCCATGCGCAACATCAAGAAACCCATCCCGGGCTTCACCCCCGAGCTTGAAAAGAAACGAGGCTTCGTCCGCGTGCAAGCCGATCTCTCAGACCCCAGCTCCGTGAAGCGCGCCGTCTCTGAGTCAGGCGCAACAGTCGCATTCTCATATATCCTCTTCGAAGCAGAAGATGGCCTATTGGAGACATACAAGGCTATGAAGAGGGCTGGTATTACGCATGTTGTTTTACTCTCTTCGTTTTGTGTTACGGAGAATGGAGGTGCGAGACCATCTTCGGAGGCGGAGGAGATCCTTGCCGTCGTTCATGGGAAGGCTGAACTTTCTCTTGCTGAGAGTGGTATTCCTTATACGGTTATTAGACCTGCTTATTTCTCCAGTAATATCCAGATGCTGGAGGATTGGGAGGAGGTCAAGTCAGGCCAGCTCGAGTTAGCTCATCCTGATGCCCCGTTCGATTATCTCGCTCCAGAAGACGTTGGGGCCATTGCAGGTGCAAGAATCGTTGAAACTCCACCATCTTCGGGCGAGCTCGTAATCAGTCAATGTGGTCCGGAGCTTCTCTCCCAGAAAAAGGCATGGAAGATCGTCAGTGAAGGTCTGGGTATTGATATTGCCATCAAGGAAATCACCAGCGATGAACACAGCGAGAAACTCCGAGCAAGAGGCTTTCCTGAGCCTATGATCAAGTCTGCTGTTGAAAGACTGGCTGAACTTGCGCGTGATCCAGCCAGCTTATATGAGCCTGAGACATACAAGGAGGCGTCGATGAATTTTAGGAGGTATACGGGAAGACAGCCTACTACGCTTGCGGCTTGGATTGATAAGCATAAAGAGGAGCTTCTGGCCAAGTAAGACAGCAGCATCGAGACTGACTTTTGTCAGAGTTTACTGCTGTAGGAGGATATCGCGGTTGAACAGACATCTGGACCATATAGTTCATATGCAACCTCATACTGCCTAGTCAAGCTGATCTCACAACCGTATCTGACATCCTCACCAATACACACCACCATCTTTTCCACCATGCGCCAGCCAATCAATCACTTAACAAAAGCATAATGCAAATCCAACGCCAAGACAATCCTGCCAGCATCCTGCAACAGTCCCTCGAGCCCAGAACATTATTCTTGGCACGACGCCAAGAATAGCACTATCAAATATGGTCAGTGCGGTCTCAGCCCGTGTTTCCCAACCCTCGTGAAACATGTCAGCTTTGATCGTCAAAACTCGCACACACCTTGAGGTATCAATAATCCGTATCACAAAATTGGACTACAAAGGATCCTCGGCGAAACATAACATCGACCCTTCAGGTGTTACGGTGGCAGCCAAAGCCCCAAAGTCAGGGGTTCCCGTGCTTCACCGCCCATGTCACAGCGCTGCATAGTCACAGCGTTGCATACTGCATCTGGTCACATCCCTGGCCCCAGTAAAGGCTAACTTACAACCCATGTTACCCCCCTTCAACATAATGACTTTTGCCCTACGACTCAGTCACGCGACAATCAGCCACCACAAACACGAAGCACGACTGACGCGGCAAATTGTAAGTAGATGTGATCAAGTATGCATTTGTTCAAAAGAACCCTCTAGACGCTATACACAAATGATTCCAAAAACCATGACCCTAGCGACCGTGAAAACAGCTACCGCCATAAACTCCAAAAGTAGTCTGGTTGCAAAGCCAAAGACAAGTAATATAAAAAAAACAATGATGACATGGATATTTATCCGCCCGTCCCTTCTATCACGCATCGTATCATCGCCCTTTTTTACAAAGAGAAGAGGTTATATCGAAAGAGATTAAGTATTTCGCTGTTCCAAGGTTTCGATCGAAAGTCTTCATCCGCCGCATCCAGCCGGGGATAAGAAGGGTGAATTTCTATCGTCATGCTTGTAAAGATGCAATGTGTATGTGAAGAACACATGAATAGAGAAAAATTTGTTTCCCAAAAACGCCGGTTGAATGCAAATGTGAAAATAAATGCTGTGTCTATGCAGACAGAGAGTGGTAGCGCCACAGACGTTGACGCTCGAGAACCCACCATTGGGCTATCGGTATGGCTTCGTTGACCCACTGCGCAGCATCGTCGCCCAGAGCCGATTGGACTGCTGTTTCGAGCTCTTCGGGGGACCATGCTGATATAGGCTTGAGCTCCATGGGGTCGTTGACGGCATCGGTGACTCGGTACTCGATGACTTTGTTGAGGGGAATGACGAGACGCCAGGGGACGTCGGCGGATGTGATGCCGAGCATGCCTGCGCCCGAGTTAACAACGGAGAAAGTCCAGGCTCGTCGATCGCCATCGGTTTTCTTGTAGGGCCGGATGAGGGATTGGCCCTCATAGTCTTGTACGAGATCGGAAGCGATGTGGGTGTCCTTCTCGTTGAGGGAACCGCTGTTGATGAGCAGGTCGAGGATGGTGGGGAGGATGGAGATGGTGGTGGTGTTGGCGTCGTATTGCACTCGGGGGAGGTGAGGGTGGCGGAAGGTCAGGCCGACTCGGTAGTTGGAGATGAACTGGTTCTCGTATGTGCCCTCCTTACCAGCGTCGTCCTTGAAAGAGTGACCGTGGTCACCGGCGAAGACGACAAGGGTCTCGTTGGAAATACCTTGCTCGTCGAGGAGGTTCATCAAGGTAGCCATCCAGCCATCGTGCCAGCGAAGTGTGTTCAGATATCTGTTGAAGTTGTCGTGCACCTTGTTCATGCCAGTGTGGGAGAGGTAATCGTAGTAAGGAACGCCCTCTGGAAGACCCCAGGCGTGATGGGTAGTACTGGTGAAGTGAGTCAACCACATGCGCTGGTTGTTGGCCGTCGTGTTGGTGATGAAGTCTTGGAGATGGGGCATGAGGATGGGCTCGGGGTAGGCAAAGTAGTTGATCTTCTTGCCGAGGACGTCCGAACTATTGAAGCGCCAGTGATTCTCGAGCTGCTTCTTGGTGATGATGTGCTCGAAGCCAAGCTTAGCATCGAACTTCTCCTGGCGATCGTACTCCTCAATCTCCGCCTCGAAAAGGGCACTCTTCCACTGCAAGTCGCGGAAGTCGGCGTCGGAAGAGGATGTGTTGGTCTTGACCTTGTTCAACATGCTGAGGATCTGAGGAATACAAGGCTGGTAGCTGTCGGTATCGGCTTCGGCAAACTTCTCAACAGGCATGGGATAGGCACCGCAGTGGTTGGCGCAGTAGCTCTTGGTAGACATTGTGGCAGCGGTGTAGGCGGTCGCGACGTTGATGCCACCAAAGCCCTCCTCCGCTTGATCGTGCCATGTGTAGTTGGGCTTTGCGTATGGCTTGCCGTTCTTGTCGGTGAATCCCTGCGACAGACCAGTGATCTTCTCAATGTGAGGCATCATCTGAGACAAGCGCTCGTTGGCCTCTTCCTTCTCCTTCTCGCTCTTGTTGAGATCCATGATCAAGCTGTGAGTGTGCGAGCCTTGTTGCAGCGGCCAGAAGTCTTGACGCAGACTCTCCATAAGGATGAAGACGACGTGCTTGATTTTGACATTACCATTGCCGAGCGCCTCCTTGAGGGTGGGGAGAATATCGTTGTCGAGGTTGGTGATCTTTAGGGGATCCTGGACGGGATTGTAGTAGGGATCCTTCTCTACGAGCTTGAGTTGAGGGCACTGGTGTTCGGAAATAATGGTCCTGGGGCTGCCAAGCGAACCGTAGTAACCGTTCTTAAATCGCTTGGGGTCGAATCGAAAGAAGCCACGAGGCAAGTCTCCCTCGGGCAACCAGTCAACAGAATGTTTGCGGTAGGCCTCAGCAAGAGGGCTCATGTCCTTGTTGACCAAAGGTGCCCATCCCTTGAAGTATTCGCCGTCGGGTTGTTTCCATATCGTACTGTTGATCAAGTCGGGGAAAGGGAAATCGTTATTGATCAGGCTTCGCTGCCCTTGACAGAAATCGGGCTCTGGTGCGAAAACATCGAGCATCGAAATGGGTAGCGTAATTGACAGTAGATCGTATGGCTTCGCAGGTCGGAAAATCCACGTGAGCATGAGGAAAAGCACAAGCGCAATCTTCCACAGCCACGAGAAGAAGGGGAATCGAGTAAAGAATCGAGCAATCTTGCCTCGGATTGTCGTGGGCTTCTCTGCGGCCACGCGCGGGGCGTTCTCGGCGCTGGACCGGAAATCCTCGTCCATCGAGTATGTATCAGTCGATTCGAGATCGGTGTCAGCATTCTTGAGAGCTGAGTATCTACCGCGCTGGATACCAGGAATTCGCACGCGAAAGCTTCGGAAGTAGGAGTAGACTAGTGGTGAAGAAAAAGTCAGCGGGCGGACCAAAACAGCCGATATCGTAGACACGAACCTGAGAGAATGTTGTCGCCAATTGCGCCGACAAAAGCACCAAATGCGCGGTAGAAGAAGCCATGGATGGGAATAGCGATGATGAGCAGACCGATTCCGCATGCTATCACGGCCTCGCTGCCGCTGAAAAGCACCTTGAGACCCTCCTTGCTTGTAGCGTAGGCTGTCGCATCGCGCCAATCAAGCTCTCCTCCCGTCTTTACGAAAAATCCAAGCTGCGACGCCGAGCCGCCGATCGAGATAAGTCTGCCAAGAGCCGAAAAGTCAGTTGTGCTGTTCTTGGTTGGGGGCCATCGGTGCCGCAATCGATCGCCGAGAAAACATACGTAGTAATACTACCAATAAGACACCCAATCCAAGCCCACGGTGTCCTGGACTGACTCAAGAGTAACCTCGCAATGCATATCGCTAACAAGTCGAAGATGAAGAACGTCGGTAGGTACAGGATAAACGCCGAAGTCGGTACTGTCAAGAAATGCGTCCATAAATGTAGCAGTTTGCTAGCCAGGATCGAGACGAAGAAAACGCCGAAAACATAGGATACCGAGATGAGGAAACACATTTTGCCTGGGCTTTTGCGCGGTCCGTCGTTGAAGCGAGACACAGGCGCTGGCCGCTTCGCTGATTGTTGAAAGGAGGGAGGGCGCGGCACGACGACGACGATGAATTAGAGACTGTAAATGGGGAGAGAAAAAAGAAAAGGGAGGGAAAGGGAAGGGATCAGGAAAAAATGAAGATAAAACTGAGCCAAGAAGTCCCTAAGCTAAAAAGCTGGGTGAATGAGTACGGGGCAGGCCGAGGTGATTATAGCGGCGAGTAGTAGTGTGTCGCAATGGAACAATCTGGTCTGGAACTTGGGCCTGGACTGACGATTTGCACCTTCCTCCAATGAATGGGAGAATGTGGGGTAGACACCGTCAGAAAAAAACACAGGCGAGTCGCCAAATAAGAAAGGGGTCGCGTGTTCAGGGGTCAGCCATGGGCTCCAAAAGTAGCTCATTAGCTCCCCGGCGGCCAGATTATTAGGGGCTTGTTTTAGCAGGGTACAGCCCCCGGTTTTTTTGTTTAGGTATTTTCGAGGGACCACGATCATACCGTACACAGTAAATTCGTATCCACGAAAAGCTTGGCCATCAAAGCTTAGCTCTACAGTGTCGGAACAGATTGACCGGCTGAATTCCCTTCTGTCTCAGCGCCGCTGATGGACTGGGAGCTCTGCCATTGTAGTGCAGACAATGTGCTCCCTCTGCTACGCCACTTTGCAACGCCCAGGCATCCAATCCATAGCATGCAGGGCGGCCGGGACCGTAAGAATGCTCTTCCAGAGGTGGGGTTAAGGCTGTTTGTGGTAATTATCGCGTGGCACAAATCGCTTTCCCACCGAAAGGGAAAAGGCTAAAGATATTTACACCGTGGAACAGCATGCACCGCCACCACTCTGCAGCGACTTTGCCTTGATTTGGAGATCCCTTTGAAGCGGGGGATAGTGATTGTGTGTCTTCAGTCATCACGATGATGCATTGTGATCGTCTTATGGATTAGATTATCAATCCTGCCTCATCTGCCGTGGGTGCAGAAAAAAACAGGAATGCTTGGCACAGTAAGCATAAAACTAGATCCTTCAGCCCTTCATAACCCGTCATCATTTACACTCTGCCCGCGGGATGGGCCGTCTGCTGCGATGCCTCAGTAGCAGTTTCATCATATGCTCACCGACGAGGAAACCTTTACTGCGTCCCCCCAATATCTCTTTGAGTGTAACAA